>JARSSU010036275.1:0-51415 GCA_029619165.1 Eurosta solidaginis | reverse complement strand
ATTGGGGAAAGTGAATGAAATGGATGAGAAAATTGATCGACTTAGGTTTTATTTTAATTCGACCGAGGGAAGAGTTGAAGAAGTTCGTGTCCGCCAAAGGCAAACAAATTAGCTTAGTAATTTCAACAGAAGAGAACAAAATTTTGTAAAATTGACAGATTCCTAATCAATCTAACTGATTTTTCTTTGAACACAACTGATCTTACAGGTCATTTAACAGCGATCAACTCTCAATACATGAGAAAATTTCAAAGAGAATTTTACGCTCACTGCGCTTTCTACTTTGTGCTTATGACGATGGTGCCTCTTGTTAAAAAAAAACACCAAAATAAGAAAACCATCAAATCGAAAAACTCACAAAATGGGAAAACACTAAAAAACTAGTTTTTCAGTTATCAATACAAAACGAAAAAACCCTTGTTAGAATTTACTGTGCAAAAAATTTTGAGACACCGGGACACCTATTTATCGGGTACAATTTTGCAACTTCTCGTCGAAGCGAAATGCAAAATTCCGCCCTCTTGTTGTAAAAGTTTTGCTTGAACGAACAGGATTTTCCAAAGTTAGTATTATTTTGTTAAAGTTTTTATGAGTTTTCACTCACGCTAACGAATAAAAAAAACATCCCTTTTTAATGTTGATGTTTCCGACAAAATAAAAGTTTGAGTTGTTTTGGAATCGTTTCAACTTAAAGTGTTACGAAAATTAAACTTGCAGAATTGCATGTAAAGTTACTCCAGTGGCGAATTACCTTCTAGCGATTTGATTCTTTACTTTTCTATAACTTACAAGTTTTCTTTTTAAAATGCTACATCAAACATTTATACTACAAATTTTGTTCGAAACAATCAAGTATGGCAACTACATGCGAGAGAAGAAATTGAGAATGAGCTGAGCTGCAACTGAAAGAATTGAGAATCAGTTTTGTGAATACTATTTTCATTTCTATATTCATATGTAGCAAGCATGCGTATTTATGTATTTAGATATTTACGTATTTATATGACGGCCGCCGTGGTGTGATGGTAGTGTGCTCCGCCTACCACACGGAAGACCCTGGGTTCACACCCCGGGAAAAGCAACATCAAAATTTTATAAACAAAGTTTTTTAATTAGAAGAAAAATTTTCTAAGCGGAGTCGCCTTCGGCAGTGTTCGGCAAGCACTCCGAGTGTATTTCTGCCATGAAAAGCCCCGACACATAAGCACTTTTTCATATAGATGAGTTTAACACAAGCTTATGCATTATGAGTACCTAGATTGCACGCATTTTTATGGAGAACGGTAGAATGAGCGACACTGGCGCTATCTGATATTGAAAAGTAGCCACCTCCCAAATTTTGTTCCAAGCAAATCATAAGAAGAAGAATTTGACATTTGCTTTGGCTAAAGGCGTTGGCACACTTTGCAAGTGAAACTATTTTTTCCACTGGTTGGTAAAATTTCTAACATTTTTCGCAATTGAAATCTGCAATATAACAATCGAATACGACACAAAATATGTTAGCAAGTATTTTTATTGTATAGGGAGAATATTTACAACAGTGCTTCGCGAAATTTTGTATGTGCATGTCCAAGGCGTAATAAACTTCAATTTGCCAAGTCTGAAGTTCCTTCATATTTACAAACGCAAAATCTTGGTTGATTGTGGCGCTGTTACTGTCACGCATAAGCTTGTGTTAAACGCATCTATATGAAAAATGTCATTGTGCCACCGCCTTAAATGCTCTAAGTGTAAACTCATATGCCTTGCAGATGCCGTTCGGAGTCGGCATAAAACAAGTAGATCGCGTCCCGCCAATTTGTAAGAAAAATTAAAAAAGGAGCACGACGCAAATTGGAAGGGAAGTTCGGCCTAAAATCTCTTCGGAGGTTATCGCTATTTATTTATATGGCAACATATGTACACTCATACAAAGCTGTCGCGACAACTTTTTTGTTCATTTGACTACTAAAACGGTCAACTACGAATCAACGATTTGTGCGCAGTTGATTCAACATCTTGTTGCGGTGGATAAAAATAGACAGAAACTTCGGTTGAATTGACCCGTATTTCGGTAAATTTTTGGAGTGATATTACAACTAATTTTGGTGTCACCGCTTTTGATTGTTATATTGCGCAATAGCAGATGTGAACAGCAAACCGCATTGATTGTAGTGGTAGCGTGATTCGCATTCACACCGAACGTCATGGGTTCAAGTATAAGCCGAATTATTATTATTTATGGCGTTTCCTTTTCTGGAAATGGCGTCGTCCTATTGATTTTTCTCAACTCTCCCGTGAGTTTGTGCGTTTCTTTCAAAAAATATTTTCCACTGAATAATAAAACAGGTCTCATTAATAGAGCTTACGATTTCTCAAATGTGCTCGAGAAGAGATTTCTCGCGAGTGTAACAAAACAGGTCTCATTAATAGAGCCTACGATTTCTCGAACGTGTTTTTCGCGACCCTTGGCTTCTGGTGAGATTATCGAGAATCGAAATACTCGTAAGGCTCGCGAACTTCGGGACATTCAATTTAATCGATGCATTGGATGTTTAATATATAGCTTACGATTTCTTCTGGAGCACAAACGAAAATTTCCACAGCACCACAATTAATTATTGATTGATTTATTGATTTAATGATATTCGCACATTTACAATTGACAATTAAAAAAAAACTAAAAACACGCAAAAATGGTGCCGTTTTAGTATCTACAATTCCTTAAATATTTGATGTTTATAGCACCGTAACACAAAGGTTCGTGTCTCCGCTATTATGCAGAACTCGTTTTGTAGCGAGTTATTTAAACACTACCGCCAGTTTTCAATAATTGCCGCTAGATGGATCTAACTCTCCTTTGCGCGGTTAGCCTAGACTCTAGGCCCTAGAGAGTTACAAACAAGCATATGTACATACAAATGAAGCTAATATAAGCGAGTTGAAAACCACCGAATACATAGAATTTAACAAATGCAGCAGCTAAATTAAATGTCGAGAAGCTCGCTATAGTTACGAGTATTCGAGATACGAGAATCTAGCGAGAAGCCGGGCTTCTCGATTTCTCGGGTTTCAAAGATCTCGCTTGTGTTTGAGAAGAAATCGTAAGCTCTACACATTACTTCCAAAAAGAGCCATTTAGCATAGCGCCAGGTCACCTTATTCAAAAGTAAAAATTTAAAAGTGCACCATGAGGGCAACATTTTTCCAGAAAAGAAAACACCCTTAGATTCACCTTATTAGTTCACATTAATGATTTACGAAAAAAAAACAGAAATATTGGAAAATAAAAACACATTAACGGTTTACTATTTTTTCTCATAAAAAGTAAAAATTTGGAATACAAATTCGAAAGTTTGTTATTCCAAATTTTTTACAATTTTTGAAAATTTATTTTTTAACAAGAATAGAAGAAAGAAAAAAATTTAGACAATAGCTCATTGTAAAGATCCATTCCGGGAATTGCTAAACTCTTTCAGTTCTAACCATTCAGCTTTCACAGCGATTGTTTGTTTGCCTTCGTAATTTCTATTTTTAGTCTTTTTCTTGCCAATTAAATTTGAAAATGTTGCGACATCTGTCGAAGAAACGATGTGATTATTGGGTTTATTTAAATATATTTTAATAGCAACGATGACATAGTATCATGTTTATTAACCCTTTTCCCCATGCTCTGGGTTTTGTTAAGAGCTTTTTTGTTGTTTCATCGACCTTTTGAAACACAAATCAGCAAGCCTATTAAGACACAAAAGAATTGAAAATGTTTATAGTTTATTTTTAAAAATTTAATGAATGCTTAAAAAAGAACCTTAATTCAGAGATATTAGCAATGATTTAAAATTTTTTATTTAATGCTGCATAAAAAGCAAATACAAAACATTTCCAAATATAACAAAAGTTGAACACTACAACAAGTAAAGGTGTCTAAGTTCGGTTGTAACCGAACATTATATAATCAGCGTGAACTTTAATTGTACATTTCATTTCAGATAAATTACTTTTCTACAAAACACGTGGCACCGCCCGTTTAAAAAAAATATCTCCCCATTTCCTCTTACAATAAAACTTGATAAGTGAAATATCATTGATTCAAAACTATTTTTTGCTAAGTTATAGCTTATTATTTTCGTCTTCGACCCTTTTATAAATCTTTTATATGAAAGTGGGCGTGGTCTTTAACCGGTCTCGTCCATTTTTTTTGGAAATATTTCCTGCTGTAGAGAAAATTTGTGTACCCAATTTTATTACGATCCATTAATTTTTCTTCCAGTTATGGCTCCCGAAACATAGAAAATTGCCATAAAAGGGGCGGTATCACGCCCATTTTTTTTTAATTTGAAGTTTTTCCTATTTACAGTTATAAATCTACTTGGGAAATGAAATACCGTTGATATACAGCTCTTTTTTTTTGCAAAGATATAGCTTATTTTATTCGCCCACGACCCTTTTAAAAATCTTTTATATAAAAGTGGGCGTGGTCCTTAACGGATTTCGTTAATTTTTCTTTAAAGCATTCCTTATAGTAAGGCAACCTCTCTGCCGAATTTTGTTATGATAGGTTTAACGATTTTTGATTTATGATTAATAATATTTGTAAAATTTATTTTATCACAAGTGGGCGGTGCCACGACTATTTTAAATTTGTTTTTCAAATTTTTATCAAGAGTCTCAATATCAGTACACACGTCAAATTTCAACATTCTAGGTGTATTATTTACTAAATAATCTGGTTTTTTGTGTTTTCCAAAATGTTATATATATAAAAAGGGTCATCCGATTTCTCTCGTTTTCAATACCAATCTATTCTGGGTCCATATAAGCTCGTGTACCAAAGTTGGTGAAGATATCTCAATATTAACTCAAGTTGTCGTGTTTACGGACAGACGGACGGACGAACATCTATATCTATCTCGATTCCTTTATACCTGTACAACCAACCGTTATCCAATCAAAGTTAATATACTCTGTGTGCAAAGCACGCTGAGTATAAAAATGTTTGGGAATACGCCTTCTTTTACTTTGGATTATGTAGTGGCATACTTCCAAGTAAAACACTTGGTGTTACGTCACTGTACTAGAAGAGTTTTTTTACTTGGGACTCTGCCACTTGGTATTATGTCATGTCAACGTAACAAAGCTTGTTGTTCTCAATTTGTCATTTATCAATAAAAAAAATATATTTATGTATGTGCACATATTTATTTCGCACGAAATTGTAGATATACATATGTACATACATACTCGTTTAAATGTGAATATGAATATCATCTTTCAAGCAAAATGAAACAAGCACAACATCAAAATATGCAAATTGGAATTTCAGTTCGTAAACATACAGGATATTGTTATATGCATACATACACATACACCTCTATTCGTATATGTAAACACATACATACATATATACAACCTTTTGCAAAGTCGTCAATCCAATGCCCAGAAGCGTTGCTGTGTTTCATCGAAATTCAAAATTTATTGTATTCTTGTCGCAAGTCCTGCTGTCAACCATTCCAACGACATATAAATGTATATCCTTTCTTACATCCATCCAACTATCAAGTCATCCATCCATCAGTGCAAAAATATTCTTCACATCCTTTGCAATCACACAGCAGCAACTTCACAACCTCCCAACTTCGCCACATCGATTCGCAGCAACCGCAGTTAACCCCGTTTCATTTTGTTGCTTTATCTGCTTCTTCTGCACTATACTTGCTTTCTCTTCTTACTCCACTATGCAATTTCCTATTATTATCGTGCTTCGCCTTTTCATTTTTCGTATTTCATCCCCTTCAGCAATATTGTTGCTTAAAAATATGTTTGTTGGTGTTGTTGTAGTTGAAAATCAGCATATCCTCCAGGACCAGCCATTATGCTGTTTGTATGCATGTATGTATGTATATACAAACGTGTATAATAAAGTATATTTACATACATACATATATTGTTGGTATACCTATTTCGTTATCGCACATTTTCACATTCTCGCCCGTTTCGTAGCTCTTTCCAACTCGATTTGCTACTTAGCTCTGTTCACTATTTTGTAGGGGGCACTATTAAACTCTGTTGACGGTATGAACCTGACCAATGCGCATGCTTATCGATTTGCTCATTCCATGAAATTCATAAAAGGATATTCTGCCTGCTTTTTTTTCGGTGTCCTTTCGCTCTGCTTCAATCAATAGCTAGGATACGCAGGCATTTCATTCACACACAAAGTACTCTAGTGAAATAGAGAAATATGTATTGATTTGCTCTCAATGATAGAAGCAACGAGAGAGGGCGAGAGTATACAGGTAGCATGCAGTAAGGAAGAATGGGTGGGGATTCATAATTACTATGGGAACGATGTGATAATGAAACGAAAAAACCAAATTAACAAAATGCCTTTGTGTTTGTATAAATTTTAGTGTGTATGTAGGTGTTTGTGTGTCATTATAAAAACAAAGAGCAAAGCTTTTAAAATATTTTGGTATACCCATACACACCACACACACATGTAAATATCTACGAATACCAAGTTTGCCTTATTTTTCTTCCTTGCCAGATTTAATGACGTAATGGGCAGTGAGGTAGTCCGTAGTGCTTTCCATGCCTTATTTTGGCGTGCTCTTCGCTTTTGCCCCCACATCACGTCGCAGCAATTAAGCAACAGTTGTAATTAAATGAAACTGGGTTTCGAGTTCAAGGTAAGCCAACGAACCCGGACAGCGTGCAAATTGTGTGATTGTGTTTGGCTTTGCGGAATTCGGCTAAAACAAAGTTTTTGGTGCAGTGTGGCGTTGAAAGTGAAAGATAATGATGATGTTGATGATAATAATGTGTACCTTTTTAAATATAATTGTGTTATGCATAAAACATTTTTAAAAATCAAGATATATAATGAATGTGATCATAGTGGGTATCTACAACATTTCGATGGAAAAATCATTTGAAGAGAAACTGTTGGAAAAATTAGCTCAATGCTCGTGGATTTTAAGCGAAAAAGATGCTTCAAATGACATTGGTACTAAATAAATTAAAGCAATATTTATGTTACTCCCATTTCGGGATACCTTTTTTTGATGAATTGATCATAACAAGAATAAAAAGAAGATACAAAACTTTTAAACACTCCTTTATATAGAATGTGTCCCACACAAACATAATGTTGATACATTCTGATTTTGAAATTTTAACACCTACATATTGTAAACGGGTTGGTAACGAAATCCTGTTTTTGCAAAATCCCGAAAGCAAAATCCTGCTTTTTAAAATCCTGTTTTTAAAAATCCTGCTTTTTTTAATCCTGATTTTTTAAAATTCTGCTTCTCAGAATCCCGAATTAGAAAATTCTGTATTTAAATGTAATATGTGTGTACACATTATTTTTTTATTTTCTTATTCCACCCATATTAACATACATATGTATGTATGCTACACATGTTTATTGACGAATTGTGGAACTAGAAATACCGTTATACATCGTAGACTAAAAGTAATGTAGGTAAAAGTACCTCACAATTTTATAAAACTCGTATCAAATTTACAAAAGGAGCTTATTTATGCGAAAACTCAAATACAAAGATGGGAAAATGGGGAAATAATAAGAAAGAAAAGAAACATAATTACAAGTAACTACGAAGAGTTATTAAAATGGAATGAATTAAGTTAACCAAGTTATTTGAAGAGAATGCAAAAAATATTTCAATTTACTAGATTAAATATTTATATACATACACGCATACATATATAAAAACATTTTACGAATAAAGGGCTAATTAATGTTGACTTATAACCATAAAACCATAGCCAGATAAAACAGCTGATCGAACCTACCTTATGGAAATCAATGTAATCGATTAATGGTGCCATACCATAACACTAACACCATAACCATACCATAGCCAACCAATTGGTTTTTGGTGTTTCGCCATATCCATAACCTAAAAATATTTGAGTTGGTGAATTTATTAACTTTTTGTATATTTTATTTATTGTTTTGGATACGTTTTGACTATTATTTATTTTTTGTGGAATATGTTTGTAATTTTTTGTGTTTTCTTCATTTTTATGAAATTTTCACGATTTTTAGGTTAAGGCACCATTAATCGATCACATTGGAGATGGATATGGATATGGTATGGTTACGACTATGGCATTAGGGTTAAGGAAGTTTAATTTGGCCTTAAAGTTTTTTTGATTTCTAAAATCGCTGTGTATGAGTTTGAATACTTTTCTCTGCGTGTGTCGGTTCATTTTCGTTGCTCAGCAAGTTTATCTAAAGGGTAAGTACACTAAAAGCAGAATTTGTCAAGTCGGATTTAGCAAAGCAGAATTTTGGAAAAACCAGGATTTTGGAAAAGCAAAATTCTAGAAAACCAGGATTTTACCTATGCAGGATTTTTTAACATTTTGCAGGATTTGCGAGGTAGAATTTTCTAAAACAGGCAAACGTTACGCTCTCATTGTAAACAGCTTACAAAGCTATACGCCAGAGCGTAATTTATAGATGTTTAGCACCTCCATTACTGTGAAGTTTCCAATCTACATGCGCCCCAAATAACTGCCTTACCTATGTTCGGTAATTGCGCTCTGCCGCATCTTGGCGGCCAATCGTGAATATTATTGTTACATAAAGCCCTAAACTATTCAAATTTTCAAGTATTGAGCTGACGGGGAAGCTACTCAGAAATGTTTTGCGGCATTCCCCAAATTTTGTGCTGAGATTAGTAATCAAACTATTATAAAGGGAGTAAAATGGATTCCCAACCTTGAGCCTATTATTAGTTTTATTATTACGCCTCAATACACTACGAACTTTATTTAATGGCTTTTAATATATTCAAGTACCTATTCAGGCTTATGCCATATCACGAAGGGATTAAGAGTTACGCCACCTATATGGGGGAGTTGCTGCCTTAACAGAGCGACGCATTCGCAAATAATATGAACCGGCTTACATCTTCCAACTCACAAAAGGAACAGATTTATGTCTCGGATAGATTTAGCTTTGGCGGCTGCCGTGGTGTGGTGGTAGCGTGCTCCGCCTACCACATTGAACGTCCTAGGAAAACGGGAAAACTAACATCAAAAATTTAGAAAAAATTTTTTTCATTTACAAATTTCTAACCGGGTTTGCGCTCTGCAGTAAAAAGATTCTCAGTGAAAATGCATCTGCCTAAAACATGTAGTTCGCGCCCCTCGAAATTGTAGAGAAAATTGAAAAGAGCACGACGCAAATTGGAAGAGAGGCTTGTCCTAAACCTCCTTGGAGTTTTTTAAATGTGATATTATAGACCAAAGTCTCCCATAGTACCCAGTGAAAGTACGTAGGACTTCTCTGCTAAGATTAATGAGTTTAGCTGATATTCTCGTTGCTGGGAGTATAACCCATTTGGTCTGTCTTTGCCCCGGGCATTCAATCCCGTGTTGTTCGGTTGTTTCACAGGTACACATGGTTTCCCTAGAGAAGTTCTCTGAACCATATAATGCTGCGCAGCACGTGCTTCGGCAGGTAGTCTACAGTTAATTACCTCATGTCCCTTATGCCCGGTAACCCATCCGTAAAAAAACATTGTTTTTGGCTCCTTGATCATTAAACCTGGATAAGAAGTAATTGTGTGAGACATCAAGACACGTAAGGCTGCATAGCCGTCTATCATATAATGAGGATACTTCTCGAGGATAAGTCCCTTCACAGACATTATATATAGCAAACTTCTACTGAACAGATTTCTGCCTGCAAAATAGTGGGGAAGCATCCCATTGGTATCGATTTCCCGAAGTTCGGCCCATAGATGCCAGCTCCCATTTTTCGAAATCGGGGGAAGTTGGGATGGCCCTAGAAGTGTTCGATAGAAAACTTCATCGGAAGACTTATGATTCTCGCCGTGATGCTAACGCCGTGCATGGAAGAGGTATTATGATGACCTTTACGCAGATAAGAACCCAGTGCAACTACATGCAAAACTACATTTTTTCTCCACACGTTGAGCAAGCAGGCAAAATAGGAACAATTTTACACAAGTAAGGAAGGCTAAGTTCGGGTGTAACCGACCATTATATACTCAGCTGAGAGCTTTAGAGGACAAAATAAGGGAAAATCACCATGTCGGAATATGAACCTAGGGTAACCCTGGACTGTATTAGTATGACATGGGTATCAAATGGAAGGTATTAAAGAGTATTTTAAAAGGGAGTGGGAGTGAGAGTTAGTTCTATAGGTAGATGCCTTTTCGAGATATCGCCATAAAGGTGGACCAGGGGTGACTCCATAATGTGTTTGTACGATATGGGTATCAAATTAAAGGTATTAATGAGGGTTTGAAGAGGGGGTGTATATGTGAAGGTGTTTTCGAGATATCGACCAAAACGAGGACCAGGTTGACCCAGAAAATCATCTGTCGGGTACCCCTAATTTATTTATATACATATATAATCCCACGAACACTATTTCTGCCATGATCCATGGGCTTTTGATTTCGCCCTACAGAACTTTTCATTTTCTTTTACTTAATATGGTAGGTGTCACACCTATTTTACAAAGAGTTTTCTTAAAGTTGAATTTTGCCTCAAAAAACCAACTGAATCACCATGTTTCATCCCTTTTTTCGTTTGGTATAAAATTATGGAACTTTTTTCTTTTTTTGAAATTTTCGATATCAAAAAGTGGGCGTGGTCATAGTCGGATTTCGCCCATTTTTAATACCGAGATAAAGTGAGTTCAGATAAGTACGTTAACTAAGCTTAGTAAAGATATATCGATTTTTGGTCAAGTTATCGTGTTAACGGCCGAGCGGAAAGACAGACGATCGTCTGTGTATAAAAACTGGGCGTGGTTCAACCGATTTCGCCCTTTTTTCACGAAAAGCAATTACCGTCATAGGAGCTATACCCTTGCCAAATTTCACAAGGATTAGTTAATTTTTGTTCGACTTATGGCATTAAAAGTATTCTAGGCAAATTAAATGAAAAAGGGCGAAGCCACGCCCGCTTTGAAATTTTTCTTTTAATTTTGTATTTTGTTGCAGCATATCATTACTAGAGTTGATTGTTGACATAATTTACTTATATACTGTAAGGTTTTAAATTTTTTGTTAAAATTTTACTAAAAAAAAACAATTTTTAAAGTGGGCGTGTTCTATATCCGATCTTACTAATTTTTATTTAGCACACATATGAGTGGCTCAGTGCCATTCTTGCCTAACCTCGAAATTTCATATTTGGAGTTATTATGCTATACTACTTAGAAATACTCCAAACTATCCGTGCCAAAGTTGCACATCCCTAATTTTGAACGAGACAAGGCTGACATCTATGGGTAGTTTTGGCAATCTCAATATGTCAAAAGTTATTTAGGCCATTCTGCCTAACCACCAAACATGGCGGCCGCGAGCGACATGCTGTTTTCGTTATCCGACTTTTCAGGTGACGATAGTGATAAAGACAAAAACTACTTACCTTCATATGAGGTCTCAGGTATGTCCCCACCTCTCTATAAATAAATATTATTATTCTCATTCTTTAAATGTTGTTTTTTCGCATAATAAACATTGTGAGGGTTACTTTGTATGATATTATTATTTTAAGGCGTACAATTTTTAAGGTCAAATCCGATCGGGAGAGAATGACGAGCAGAGAGTTAGGCAGCCTCACAAACATAAAAAATATATTAGAAAACTAAAGCGTGCACGTGGCGAAGAATATCTATCTACAAAAGGACGACTCATACCACAAAAATGGTGTGACTTATTAGAATGCGGATGTGTACTTCACTGTTCGCAACAGATTTCTGAAGACCGAAGAAGAGATATTTTAAGGGATTTTACAGTATGGATGGGCCCATGAAACACTCTTTCCTTGCCGGTCAAATTGAGGTTACAGATATTTAAGAAAATATACCAAAATGAAAACAGTCGTAGGGTTCAAACAAGAATCTACAGGCTTCGAGATAAACAAGGGGAAGACAAAATTGTTTGCAAAAATTCTTTAAAGGGACACTGGCTGTATGCGATGGAAACCATTACAAATGCATGAAGAGAAAGCGCAATCTGGTACGCCGAGAGGTGACTTAAGAGGAAAACATACTCCACATAATAAAACTAGCTTGGCAGATGAACAAAGGGTTTGCGATTTTATACAACAATTTCCATCGTACGATAGTCATTATTGCAGGCGAGATAGTAACAGAAAATATTTAAATCCAGACCTAACCATGAAAATGATGTATGATATGTATAAATATTGGTCCATTGACAATAAGCACCATACAGTTTCCTTATTTATTTTCCGACACATTTTTAATACAAAATTTATCCTGCATTTTCACCAACCGCAGAAAGACACTTGTCAAACATGCGACGAATTCAAGCTAAAAATAAATACTTGCAGACAGAAGCTGAAAGCAGACTTCCAAAGTGCAACATTACATTCATTTACGACAAGTAGATGTCATCCGGATATGAAAAACGAGATGCCGTTGCAGCCACATCTAGCAATAATACAAAGCGAGTACTCGTTTTCGACCTACAAAAGACATTACCTACTCCAGTTTTGACTACCGGGTTGTATACTACAAACGTCAACTCTGGGTGTATAACCTATGCATACATGATGAAGTAAATAATGTTGGACACATTGACGTTTGGGATGGACATATTGCATCAAGAGGCGCACAAGAAATCGCATCTTGTCTTTTGTACCACATAAAAAACTGCTTGCCGTCAACTACAGAAGAAATCACTCTTTATAGTGACAGTTTGCGGGGGCCAAAACCGAAATATTAAAGTGGTTTTGGCTTTTCTTATGTTCTACAACATTCGAAATTGAAAAAATTGACATGAACTTTTTGTACCAGGGCACAGTTTTTCAACATGCGACCAAGATTTTGGAATAATAGAAAGGGAGAAAAAGCACCATCCCCCATATTTTCCATCCCGATGATGGTTAAATGTAAATGATTCCGCTAAGAAAAAAAGTCCTAAATTCAATGTTCATCAGATGACAAAAGATTTGTTTTTTAGTACAAAAACTTTGGAAGAATCTATTACACATAGGAAGGTTTCAACTAAAAAAGAGAAGGTCGAATGGCTTAAAATTAAATGGATTCAGTTGCGATAAGGAGAGCCAAAGGAAATGTTTTATAAGTAAAATTATGTTGAAATTATCTACTTTTTCAGTACACTAGATCTGATCTGGTAGGGGTCGCCCTTCGCTTTATTTTCCATCTCAATTACCGGCCCTGTTTCCAAATGGACGCGCTATAACTAAAGAGAAGAAAAAGGATTGATAGATCTTTTGAAATTTGTGCCTCCAGAGCATCGCGACTTTTACCAATCACTTAATGTAGGGGTTGTTGAGCAAAATGAAGAATCAGAAATTGAAGAAAATGACGAATAGCAATTTTTCTCATCACTTCAAGGATGCCTAACCATCACGTACTATTTGCTTAGTAAGTCGCCAAAAGTGCCTACACGTTTGTACCAAAGTCATGATGAGACAATAAAATATTTATTTTCTTAAGTTAATTTGTAGTATTCAAGGAATGTATTTTCAGTTTAAATAAATGTTTCAAGCCTGCCTAAAAAGGCTGTTTAATTTTTAATTACCTATTAACTTTGCCACTTATTATTAGGAAATGACTAAATTGAGGCTTAGGCAAGGATGGCACTGAGCCACTCATATAGTAATAGGAGTAACGTGCCTGCCAAATTTCATTATGATATCTTCAACGACTGCCAAATTACAGCTTGCCAAAACTTTTAAATTATGTAAGGCGCGATAACCTCCGAAGAGATCTAAGGCCGAGCTTCTCTTCCCAATTTGCGTCGTGCTCCTCTTGATTTTCCTACAAATTGGCCGGACGGGACCTACATGATTTTATGCGACTCCGAACGGCATCTGCAAGGCAGATGAGTTTTCACTGAGAGCTTTTCATGGCAGAAATACACCCGGAGCGCTTGCCAAACACTGCCAAGGGCGACCCCGCTTAGAAAATTTCTTCTAATTGAAAAACCTTATTTCTAAAATTGCTTTGCCCGGGGTTTGAACCCAGGGAATCCGGTGTGGTAGGCGGAGCACGCTACCATCACACCACGGTGGCCACCTTCTTTTAAAAGTGGGCGGTGCCACGCCCATTGTCCAAATTTTAATAATTTTTCTATTCTGCGTCATGTGGTCAAGCCACCTACCAATTTTAGTAATGAATTATTGCACTTTTTCGGTTTTTCGAAATTTTCGATATCGAAAAACTGGGCGTAGTCCGATTTCGTTCATTTTAAACAGCGATCTGTGATGAGTGCCCGGAAACTTACATACCTAATTTCATTAAGATACCTCAAAATTTACTAAAGTTTTCATGTTTACGGACAGACGTACGGAAGGACATGGCTAAATGAATTTCTTTTTTCGCCCAGATCATTTTGATATATAGAGTCTATATCTATCTCGATTAGTTTGTGCCGTTACGTGGTACCGTTATGCGAACAAAATTAATATACGCTGTGAGCTCTGCTCAGCTGAATATAAAAATAAATACTTGGCGCGATTTACTTCCGAGGAGATTTGGACCGAGCTTCTCTTCCAATCTGCGTCGTATCCTATAATTTTTCCTACAAATCGTCGGGACGAGATTTAGAAATTTTATTCCTATCCGAACGGCAGTTGCAAGGCAGATGCACTTTCACTGAGAAGGTTTGCACGCCAGAAACTACATTCGGAGATTTGCCAAACCACTGACAAAGGGTGACCTCGCTTGGAAAATTTTGTTTCTTATTGAAAAAACTTTTTTCTAAATTTTAATTTTGCATCCATGACCGTGGGTGCGATGGGCGGAGCAAACTACCCCTACACCACGGAGGCGGCGCAGTATTATTATATCATTGAGTTGATATCAGTAAAATGTAATGCCATAAGTTGTCGAAATAGATATATCTTCCTTATGTAAAAATTATCAACATCGAAAACGATTTTGATTGGGCCAAGTCCGTCGCGTCCGTTTAACAAAGGTCGAAGTTGAGATATCTTAACAAAATTTGGTTACTTAGCTAATCGGAATCAGAACAGATTGTTGCTGAAAATATCGAACGATGACCACGCCCACTTTTTCTGTATCAAAATTTCGAAAAAGGAAAAAATGTGAAAATCACTAGCAAAGACTGATAAAGTGAGAAAGTTGATATATCTGTTATTTTTATGACGAGAAAGAGAGTTTTGGTTAAATTTTGGATATAGATATATCAGTATTAAAAATAGAAAAATTTATTAATTTGAATGAAATTAATTAATTTATAATCATTAATCATTGAAAGGGCATACCTAATGGCAGTTAAGCTTCAAACAATTGCGTGAAGAGCACTCAATATATAGTTAAAGATCATTAAATTTTTTAATGTTTATTAACAGGTCTACTATAAAACACATTAAAATAATGTATTCATTGAATAAATAAATCATTTAAACTTACCAGAAAATATAGCCCTTAAGTACGCAGTAGATTCGAAATATTCTAATAACAACATTATTTTGTACTCATTTTACAGATATTTTCGTCGATTGTCTGCTTTAAATTTCTTTACTTAAAAAACCGACTAATTGAGTAAACGTAGAGTTTTGAACTCAAGCAAGGTCACAAAATTAACATTTACTACAACAACATCAACAAAAGTAGCAGCATCACAGCAAATGCGAAGGCAACTCCACCCACAACATTACACAATGATTTCCGTTAGCAAGGAACACAATTAACGCGCCAAAGTCACGTGCTCTCATTTTCATTTTCATTTCCATTCTCATTTTCTCATTCATTCATTTATATTTATTTACAGTCTCATTTTCATGCGATTGCATCTAGCCATGTTATTGCTGTTTTTACTTCTAATGGTTCGCTTGTATTAATTTTTACTTTATTACTTTTTTTGTTCTCTTAGTGTTTTTTAGCATTTTATTTTCATCAGCAAATTCGCGTTTTTTTGAACACTCAGCAACAGCTGATGGCGCTAATGAAGCTATGGTAAGAATTTTTGTAAGGATAACTCGCATACATACATATTTATGTTGGTATGTTTTTAGAAGGAAATATAATGATTAGTCTGATAATGATTATTATAATAAGTGTGAATTAAAAAAAAGACACTCAGATAGAGGGCAATGACTCTTTTGCTTCATTTTTGACACGCATTTTCATACCATTATTTTGAAATATGTACATAGTTTGTGTATGTAAATTTTAGAAACTTAAATTTAAATAAATCTCAGCTTTTGTGAAAATATTAAATTGTATTCTATATCTCTTTCAAGTTATATTGAACGTAAGTATGCGCAATCTGTACAAAGAAAAAAAAAGGATTTGTATTGTTTTTCATTTCAAGAATCTAATATCTATTCTATTCAGCAACGCTTCCTCGGTTTGCTTCTTATCATAAGCAATAAACGTTTTAAGGTGTTGAGATTTTTTTTCGTAGCAAGAAAATCGATATTCTTGCGTATTCGCCAAACGTACTGCCGAACGGACGACGCATTTAAAAACGCGTTTACTCACAAAATTTACATGCACTAAACTCACCTTGATATGGTGACATGAAGGGTGGAATGAGTATAAGACAGGACCAACAGTAGCAAATTGTATATGAAGTTTCCTTAGAAAACTATGTACATATGTATGTAGGATGCATGACGACTCAGTACCGGAGATATATTAATTCTACACACTAACATTTATTTGAAGATGAAATAGAAAATTTCATGGAAAAGAAAATAGCATACACGCTCACATTTACTTAAAATTTTTGTTGCAGTAATAGACGAAAAATTAAGTAGCACAGAACTGTAATAATGATGTGTTTTTTATACTCAGTTGAGCAGAGCTCACAGAGTATATTAACTTTGATTGGATAACGGTTGGTTGTACAGGTATAAGGAATCGAGATAGATATACAGCCCAATTCTAAAACGAAAATTCCGTGCGAGTTTTTTCACTTCTCCTTTCCTCCTATTCTGAACATGTTCGAAAAAGCGGAAACCAGTTATGGGAGAAAGTAGGTATTATGAATGTGAGGGAGAGGGAGATTTCTTTGCCATTTCATAGAAGTTTTTCACTAGTTAAATTAAAGGGAATGCATCAAAATCGTTAAGGAAATTGGTTATTTTAAGAGAGAGAACACTTATTGTACAAATTTGTGCTAAAATATGTATTTACATTCTATCACAATATTCTCACTGTTAATACAACAACAACCACAATATTTCTTATTTAAGTCGAAATATATATCATAAGCAACGGAAGAGCTCTTGCATATTTGATGCAGCGATCCAGAATTGCGCAATGATTTTGTGTGTAAGAAGGATTAAATAGATTTGGCATAGTAGCGAAACTAAACTAACTTGACTTGGCTGCCAACAGAACAACTTGCTTGCAGAATGATATGCAGGCAAGTCCGGCGGATTTGTGTTATCCCGCCGCTCTATCTTCTATATGCATCTCTGTGAATGGTGATGTGTTAGTGTCTGTGGCACCAATTCATACTCACAAATTTCAGTGAATACCACACTGTGACAAAAGCAATAATGTGCCTATGTTTATACCCTATTCTTAATTGTGTCAACAAACAAATTAGGCAACACAATTAAACTACTAATATTTAACCAAATAATGAAATGCGCAACGAAATTCAATGACAAACAGCTAGCGCCTCGAAAAATTCGCAAAATTCTATTCCCACCAATATTGTGCTGACCCTAGGAGAAAAGATATTGGAGGAATTTACTTTCGCGCGGGAATAAAAAAATCCGACGAGAACAAAATGCAGCGAGATATTCTAGTAAATGGTCTGATAGACTTCCATTATATCAAAATCATCAGTATAGAAAAGAAAAATTTGATGAGCCATGTCACCGTCCGTCGTTCGTCCGTCCGTCGGTAACACGATAGCGTTGAGCATAAAAACCGATATATCTTTACTAACTCAGTTCACATAATTATCTGATACACACTTTGTATACGTATAAAAAACATGCCCGCAAATCCGACTATGACCACGTCACACTTTTTCGACTTCGATAAAATTACAAAAAATGATGCCATAATTCTATACAAATGTACTGAAAAAGGGAGAAACATGTAATGACATGCTTTATGACGCAAATATATACACTTAGAAAAAAACTTGGTAAAATGGGTGTGACATCTGACTACGCATATTAAGTAGAGGAAATGAAATAAGTCTGCAGGGCGAAATCGAAAGCCCTTGGAATCATGGCAGGAATACTGTCGTGGTATTACATATATAAATAAAGTAGCGGTACCGACAGATGATGTTCTGGATGCACCCTGGTCCACATTTGGTGCGAAATCTCGAAAACGCCTTCACATATACAACTACACTAGTCCCCTTTAAAATTCTTATTAATACCTTTAATTTGACACCATATTGTACAAACACATTACAGAGTCACCCCTGGTCCACTTTATGGCGATATATCAAAAGGCGCCCACTTATATAAACTTAAGCCACTCCCTTTTAAAATACATCATTAACACCTTTCATTTGATACCCATGTCGATACAAACGCATTCTAGAGTCAACCCTGGTCCTCCTTTATGGCGATATCTCGAAAAGGGGTGTCCATTATAAAACTTAGAGCCCACTCCCTTTAAATACTCATTAATACCTTTCATTTGATACCCATTTCGTACAAACAAATTCTAGAGTCACTGTGTTACCTTTATGGCGGATATCATCGAGAAGCGTCACACCTATAGAACTGAGGCCACACGCCCTTTTAAAAAACTCATTAACACCTTTCATTTTGATACCCCATTTCGTACAAACATATTCTAGAGTCACCCCTGGTCCACCTTTATGCGATATCTCGAAATGCGTTCCTTTCATCCAACGATAGAACTACAGGGCCCAGTCCCTGTTTTAAAAATACTCATCTTAACATCCTTCATTTGACTACCATATCGTACAAACACGTACTAGAGTCACCCCTGGATCCACTTTATGGCGATCATAATCATCGAAAAGCGCCACTTCCGCACCTATAGACTTAAGCTCAGCAATTCCCTTTTAAATACTCATTAACATCTGTTCATTTGATACCCATGTCGTACAAACGCATTCTAGTAGTGACACCTGGTCCACTATCCATTCTGCGGATATCTCACGAAAATGCCGTCCACCTATAGAACTAATGCCATTTCTACTGCCCTTGGAAAATACTCATTAGCATTACCTTCATTTGATACCCATTTCGTACAAACAAATTCTAGAGTCACTGTGTCTGACCGTTATGCAGATATCTCTGAGAAGGGCGTCACATCATAGAACTGATGGCAACGACCCTTTAAAAACTCATTATGACACCTTTCTTTTGATACCCATATCGTACAACAACACATCCAGGGTATTATCCCTAGGTTCATTTTCCTACTAATGGTGATTTCCACTTATTTTGTCTCCATAAGCTCTCAACTCACAGTAGGTAATGTTCACGCGATTACACTCGAACTTAGCCTACTACTTGTTTTAACATCTATAGACGCTGATGCTACTTTGGTGGAATCAGCGTCTCTAATATCGCATATAAAGTCCTTCAGTGTCTTGTGCGAAAGCATGAAGTCCACCGTGAACCGGCTGATTGGACCTTATCAGTGCGGCTTCAGACCTGGTAAATCTACCATCGACCAGATTTTCACAACGCCAAATCTTGGAAAAAACCCGTGAAAAGAGAATCGACAAACATCACTCTTTGTCGACTTTAAGCCGCTCTTCGAAAAGGAGCTGCCCATATGCCGCTATGTCTAAATTTGGTTTTCCCAGAACACTTTATACGGCTGTGCAAAAATGACGTTAGCAACACCATTAGCTCTCAGAATTGGGAAGGACCTCTCCGAGGCGTTCGAAACTAAGTGAGGTTTCAGACAGGTGACCCCCTATCGTGCGGTTTCTTATCATTTGATGCTGGAGAAAATTATATTTAGCTGCAGAATTTAACCGCCACCGAAACAATATACTATAAAAGCGTGCAATTACCGGATATGTTATGACATTGATATTATAGGCCTAAAAAACCCGCGCTGTTAGTTATGCTTACTCCAAACTGGAAAAAGAAGCGGTAAAGATGGGTTTGATGGTGAATGAGGAAAAAACGAAGTACCTGCTGTCATCCGAGCAAAGAGTCAGCGCCTGGCAACCACGCTACTGTTGGGAGCCATAATTTCGAAATAGTAAAAGACTTCGTTTATTTGGGACCACTAGCAACAACATCAGCACTGAAGAATCAATCTTGCTAATAAATGCTACTTGGACTAGGTAGGCAATTGAAAAGTAAAGTCCTCTCTCGGCGACCGAAAATCTACTCTACAAGTCACTTATCGTACCCGTCCTGCATAGGGGCAGAAGCATGGACCATGACAACAGCAGATGAAGCGGCTTTGGGAGTGTTCGAGAGAAAAGTTCTTCGAAAGATTTATGGACCTCTACGCGTTGGCGATGGCGAGTACCGAGAAGATTTAATGATGAGCTGTACGAGCTATACGCAGACATCACATAGTCCAGCGATTAAAACGCAGCTGGCTGCGCTGGCTAGGGCATGTTATGCGATGAAAGATGATGCTCCGGCAGAAAGTGTTTCTATCGGAACCCGCCTATGGAAGCAGAGGTAGAGGGCGGCCCCCACTCCGTTGGAGATCAGGTGGAAAACGATTTAAACTCCCTTTGTGTGACCAATTGGCGCCGGGTTGGCGGAAGCGAAGTAGCGACTGCGCACCTTGTTGGACGGCCATAACCGTTTAGATGGTAAGCGCCAATTAAGTAAGTAAGTAAGACGTTACGCTTAAACTTTATGTAGACTGCTACACGTCAAACTATATCTACTCTTCTGAAATTGCGGCTGATAAAATTTCTCCTACTAAATTTCAATACGCATTGTAGTCAGATCAACTAAAATATGTGTCTATGTTCACCTCTACACTATTTCTAGGTATCACCTCTTAAATTGGTGCGTGTCACAATTCATCGCCCTTGATTCAACCATATGTTATACCCTATGGCCATTAGAGGGTTGTGGCCTCCGCTTTTGGTACCACCCTGTACTGTAGATAGTTATGGTCTTATAAGCATTATATAGCGAGAATAAGCGCGTTTTTTTTACGATCAAACGTAAAGTATATACGTGTAAAAAACACGCTAATAAAACAAGTTTTTTACCCCGTTCTAGATTTAGTATGTTCCTACTTATGTATAAAATTATTCTGTTTAGATATTGTTACTATACGTATATATAATAATACTGTAACCTCCGCAATGAAAAACTGAAGATGGCAAAATTCTGAAACCGGTTTATCTCCAAACAATTTACTAAGATTGATGGTACGTTAGGTTAAGCTTAAATGGTCCGGTCAATAAACACCTAACATAGACTGAATGTGTCCATAGTGTTACAAGATTTGTTTGACTACCAAAAGGAAAATCACTCAGCTAGGCACCAGGACTGATGTATACTAGAAGTTGGCTACTTTCTAGCTTAACTGCTGCCTCGGGATCTGTCAGCCCTATCCACTCTTAGTAGGTGGAGCCTGACCTAGCAAACACAGGACACGAATCACAGAACGTACTCAGTCGTTTCTTCTGCAACTCTCACTCCTACATATGTTGTGTAGTATTCGTGTCATCAGGCTTAACTTTATAAGCGTGTGACGCCTCAAGGCAGTGTCCGGTTTGTATGATGAGCATGAGCCTTAAGTCTTCTCCCTTTAGATATATGAGCGACTTTGTGAGTAAAACTTTGTAGAGTGTTTCACAGATCTTAGAATTTATGCAGCCCCGCGCTTCTGTGCACGCCTTTCCTGCTTGATAGATCATACAATTCCTGTCTCCTTTCAATTCTCTCAAACGATCCGGACGTCCCACTGTCGATTTTCGAGTGCTGCACACTCCTCTGCCCAACATATTGGCTTTTACATGATGGCGATAAATCGTTCCAAAATAATATGAACCCAATATTTAGTCACCCTAGCTTAGAATTGTTGCATCAAGACATGGATTAGTGCTAATTTTGTCTCCTTGCAATGCTTCACCTAATCTTTTTAACACCTTCCCTACTATTTCAATCGTAGGTAGTTCGGAATAGTCGAAGCTTTTGGTTGATTAATTTCACTATGCTGCCTATGGTTTGCCACAGTTTTTGCCGAAACATTAAGCAGTCTGAACGTGTGTATTTAAACGAAGGCAGCGAATATTTCAAAACTAAGTACCTACGATTTAACTAGTGAAATATCCATTTAAAAATGTCAGTTAAAGCTATGCGATCTCGGACGGAAGAATATCATCGCCCGCATGAAAACTAACATGTTTAAATTTCACCATGGAATACTGTCCCGTTTCGGTTATAAATAAAAAATAAATGCAAGGCGCGTTAAACCGAATGAGGCCGAACCTCTCTTCCAATTTGCGTCGTGCTCCATTTATATTTTTCAAAAATTGGCGGGACGGGACCTACATGTTTCACGCCGCTCCGAATCTGAAAGGGAGAAATACACTCGAAGTGCTTGCCAAAATCACTGTGCGATCGGCTTGGGAAAAACTTTTCTTCTAATTGTAAATAACTTTTGTATCTTAAAATTTTGATGTTGCTTTTCCGGGGGCGTTGAATCCAGGATTCCGGTATGGTATTTGGAGAACGCTACCCACCATACACACACGAGGTCTGCCAAAATACAATTATATGTTTCTCGTATAAGTTTTCAATGCAACAATCGAATGTGTTCGCCTTCCCAAGTGTTCTGACAATATTGTGTTAAATACTTACAGCACATAAGCTTTAGGCTCAAGCTCGGAGTAGATAAAATCAAAGTACACTCAAAAATAGCTAATTAAAAAAAAGAAAAATTAGTTAAACGGTTTTTATTGAAATCATAGGTACTAGTCATCACACACCTCATCAACTAGGGCGTTGATCAGACAATTAAATAAAGCGTTTTGCGCGTGAAATTTCTAAAAATGTGAGGCGTAGCATAACTGATTAAGGTTCTGTTGGTCTTACTTAAAACTATCAATAGAAATTTTACGCGCTCCAACGTGTAGTTAATCGTACTAGATCAACGACCCCTAGATTGATGAGGAGTGTGATGACTAGTACTTAGACACACCTAATTATTTTTGTAGCTTTTAGTATTATTATTAATTTTCATGTAAGTATTGTGTTTTCAATAAAACCTTTTTTAACAAAAATTTTTTTTTTAAATTATTTTATTTTCAGTTTTTTAGTATTTATTTAGTTGTGCATTATTTCTCATTCTATTAGTTCTTTAGTGACTCATTATTACAAGGACTCTTTCCTGACAATTTTTTACAATCTAAGTTCTCACACATACATAATCCTTCCAAAGCTTTACTCGACTCTGCGCCACGTATGCTTGTCCTCTCCAACTCCAAATATTTTTGATGTCACTTCTACTGGACTGTATGCAATATTTGTTCCAAATATGAGCCAAATCGGGCATCATAGGTTGCTTTTCTATTCATGTATGTATTATGTGTTATCTAAAAATATGGACCAAACTCAAATCGTACCTACAATACTGATGTTATTGTGAAAATCTCGATCCAGAGAGCGCCACCTAGCGCCATGTAGAGTCGCTTCCATGTATTCTTGTATGTATTATGTGTTTCAATATGAGCCAAATCGACCACAAATACGATTTTTTAAATGTTTCGATACCATGCACCACCTGGCGATGATATTTTTCACACGTATTATTATTGCATTGTCGTACATTAGGATTCTGACTATATTCCAAGTGTAGTTTCAAGCTTGTATGCTATCGGGAAGTTACTTACATTCAGTTACGACAAATTCTGTAACAACAGGTCCGTGCTAGCCTGTCAAGTCAAGCTAAATAAAACCATTTAATAAAAGAGATATATTCGTCCCGGTTACGTGCCGGAAACATCAAAAGAGAAAGCTCTACCGTCTCTGCCTGTGCAGTATGGAGAGCTTTACCTAGTGAGCTTTCAATTTAAATAAATTTACATGATTAAACGGATTTACCTGGGCCTGTATCGTGTTATACGATCACGTATCGAAAAGGAATTTCACTCAAACGATAAATAAGAAACTGTGAAAAGATTCGTTAAAATGATAATAAGTTATTAGTACTGGTAGTCTTATATTTCCGAAATCCCATTACTCATTTCAGAGCTATGCGATTTAAAAAATTGATATCGATCACAGATCGTATAAACGACACGGTCCTGATTATTTGGTTAGGTACAATTTTCTTAATAGGAAAATATTCGACTGCTGTGTGGAAAATCACCCTATCACGGCAGCCGATTCGAAAACGCACTATCTCAGAAAACGTTTTGAACAACGCCCTATTTCACAACTCGGTTCTCAGATTTTGCTTCAAAAACCCGCTATCTGAACTCAAATTCAATATATTTTGACGTTAGCTGGGGTATTTAAAAAAAAGATCTGAGATAGAGCGTTCTTCAACCGAAGTCTGAAATAGGGCAATTTTTAAACCAATCTGAAATATGGCGTTATTCAAACAATTTCTGAGGTAGTAGTATTGTTATGTCTTGGTTAAAGCATGCCCTCTTCAAAGGTGATTCAACCTTTTGGCTAATACTCCTTCCTATATCTGGAATCTGAACTGTTTGACAAGCGAACAAACAAATTGCAAGTTTATGTACATCGAAATCCGTTTCGTAAATTTTTTTTATTTTTGCAACCTGTGCGGAATCTGGACATTTCCTTCCTCTATTTATTCGAATTTTCAAGTTTTTTCGAATAGAGCGTTTCTATGACAAAACATACAATTGTGACGAATATTAGTGACACTAAGTGTACTCACATCACTAGTCTGATGCTAAGTAAATGAAGCCACAACAACAATAAAGCAGGCAGTCACTTGTATCTACATAACGAATCAATCATTATGTCTACACATACGTCGTACACGCAGACAGAAGAGACGCACAAACACATGCATATACTTATCTGAGATACTCCCAAAAGTAGGCAATCATGTGTGGAAGTATCACTCACATATACACACGCATATGAGAAGCTATAACGTGCATCTGTAGTTATGTTGTAGCTGGTAATTTTATGGTGGTAAACAAGTAGCAAATTCTAGAAATAGGAACGCCTAAAAATATGACAACGAGCAAACCAAAAAGTATAAAAGACACCAGCGAAGCACGAAAAAATCATTTGATTTAGCACGCTATCTGTCGAGAAGTAGAAGTTTTATTGTGAAGTACTTCAAATAAAGGCACATTTTGCATTATTGAATAGTGGAGTTATTTATTCAACAGTTTAGTATTCGAACGTTAGTAGAATGTTGCAAATAAGCGGAATTTCCCAAAATTCGTTACAATATTTAGTTTGAAGTGGCAGCTTTGTAGCTAAACAAAAATTTGTCTCATTACAAATAAAGCGCATACAATAAAGCGCTTCACCAATTTCAACATTTGACATAAAAATGTCACAATCTGAAAAGTTTTTGAATAAATGTGTGAAAAACATATAATTGTATACATACATTAGGTTGTGCCTTATTTATGCGAAGAAAACTTATAAAAACGTGATCCGCGATATTATTTTAAAGTCGTATAGCGAATGGTCGTCATGGTTCTACCATATTCTGTTCATTAGATATGTAGGTTCTCTTAAACCACTTAAAAAAATGGATATTGTTATGCAGTAGTTTGCAAATCTATAAAACAAAGGGGTCTTGAATTTTTAATACCTGGAGAGACTCGATTTATCGAACATATTAGCTTTGTCCCACTAGAGAAAAAAAAGGCAAAAGTTGTTATTTTAAATTTCCAAGTCGTTATTTTATTTCATATTTGTTATACAACCATTACATGTCACCTCCGAGCGGAATCTGCAAGGCAGAAATACACTCGGACACTGCCGAGTGGCGACAACGCTTAGAAAATTTTTCCTCTAATTGAAAAAAATTGTTTCTTAAATTTCGATGCTGCTTTTTCCGGGGCGTGAACCAAGGATATTCGGTGTGGATGGCGGAGCACTTACCATCACACCATGGTGTGCTCCGCCTGCCACACACGAAGATCCTGGGTTCACGTCCCGAGCTAAGCAACATCAACATTTCAGATACAAGTTTTTTTAATTAGAAGAATATTTTTCTAAGCGGGTCGCCCAGTAATTTGGCAAGCACTCCGGGCGTATTTATGACATGAAACGCTTCTCTGTGAAAACTAATCGGCCTTGCAAATTCATTCGGAGTAGGCGTAAAACATGTAGGTCCCCATCCCGCCAATTTGTAGAAAAATTTTTAAAAGGAGCACGACGCGAATTGGAAGAGAAACTTGGCCTATAATCTCTTTGAAGGTTATCGCGCCCTGCATATTATGTTGGCGTACAATAAATTGACCAGTATTCAAGCATCACACAAAGAAATGTACACACCCTAAATGTACATATTCTAGTATACGCACTTTATAGTATTTATATGCATGCAAGTGGGAGTGTCTGGGTAAAGTGGATGCAAAACTTAATATTATATGCAAAAAGCGTTCTAAGAATATATTCGGTATTTGTTGCTATTGTTACTAAACTTCGACTTGTTATACCTTTCATGAAAATGAAATGGTATATTAACTTTGGCACGAATCTCAAAATGTAAGTCCTTAAAGGAAAATAGATGGACCCGCCATTAAGTATACCGAAATAAGCAGGATAGAGAGCTGAGTTGATTTAGCCATGTCCGTCTGTCCGTTCTGTCTGTTTGTATGCAAACTAGTTGTTTAAGTGACTTAAACTATGAAAATTTTTCGTTCATTTGTTTCATTAGCCATTGAGTGTGCTTGTAATTCTCAACTGGTTAGTGAAATATTCTTAAGACATAGTTTAAACTTTTTATCCAAAGAGTTCAAAGCAAAAGCAAAATAAGGTGGCTCAACCCGCAGCCAATACGTTAGAGCCCCACAGTGCTCGCCCCAATGAATAAATAACAAGGTGTAAACAGGTGGCATAGCGACCTCTCTCTCTAAAATAACACACTTAAATAACAAATAATATAATAACACTATTCGCCTGCCGAATCTACCAAAGGCTTAGACACTAGTCCCTAAATTTTTGAGATATCTTAATAAAATTTGGTGAGCGGGTGTATTTAAGATAAGAAACTTTTCGTAATTACTGCCCTATTTTAAGAGCTAGAGGCTTCAAATTTCAACGAATACTTACGTATATAGCATATATTGTTGTCTGAAAAAATCATAGAGATCGGTGGTATATATAGTATATATATATAGTATTGTGACGAATATTAGCATCACTAATTGATTCACATCACTAATCTGATACTAAGTAAATAAAGGCACAACAACAATAAAGTAAGCTGCCACTATTGTGTAAATCAAATCAATCATCATTTACCCACATATATGCAAGGCAGGGATAGTACTCACAAACGCATGTCATCATCAGCAGAAAGTAGTACTCACATATACACACGCATATGGATGCAAATATACATGTTCATATATGGATGGTACCCAAGCATGAATTTCGAGAAGTTACTAGACCTTAGGAGAAATGGGTGGACGAGACAACAGAGAGTATAACAGCCGCGAAAGCTGAGTAGTTCAGTAATCAATTTTGATTTAAGCACGCTATTGGTTGCGAAGTGTTATTGTGAAGTATTTTCAAAGTAGCCTAATAAAGACCATTTTGCATTATTGAATATTGGATATATTTATTCAACAATTTAGCGATAAGAACGTTAGTAGAAGGTGTAAATTAAGCAGAGTTTCCCTAAACTCGTTACAGTTATATATATATATATTTTCGCAATTTCAGCCCCATTTTAACAGCCAGAAACTTCAAATTTCACCAAATGGCTGCGTATATAGCAAATTGTCTGAAAAAATCGTAGCGATCGGTGGTATATACATTATATACCCCATATAAACTGTAATTTTTGCCCTTTTTACGGCTAGAAGCTCAAGTTTCATCATATTTCATCAAATACTTACGTTTACATCATATATTGTTGAAATACGTGATTCGTAGTCTAGTTTTTACATTCAGACCACAAAAAACGCGAACTTTGCATCCTCACACAAACTACCTACCCATTTTTATATTTATCTTAAAATCGTTTAGGTATTTACGTCTGTTCACTGTATATTACTTATCTTATACATCGGTTATTTGAAGATTACGAATGGGATAAGATATTGTTCAGCCCCATTCATGAAAGGTATGAAGTCTTCGGCATAGCCGAAGACAATCCCATCCTTACTTCTTTTTTATTTGTATTCTTTACATTTTCTTCACAAGATGTTAACATGATTTATGAAAAAGGAAATAAATGATATCAAACAGGGTGATCATGGACAAATACTACTTTCAAAATATCTAACAGAAGGAGTTGTTCAACGAAAACGCTGTATCATGAAAATTCATTGCATTGTATATTACACAAGGTTTTTCCGGTCAAAGCTGATTTTTACGTCTGAGAGAACGGGAGGAGAGATGGTGAATCGACTAACCACAGTCCGCTATGAGACTTGAATTGATATTGACAAATGATGTTTATACTTTTATCCGTTACAATAATAAAACCAACTGCAATAACCGAGTTCGTTAGATTTTCAAAAATGTATCACGAAATTGGCTAGGTAAGCTAAGTGCTTTATGGTTTACAGATATCAGACTAACCCTATACTATAAAAAGTCTGGTTCTGCATTTACTGTCCATGTCCCTCTTCCCCACTTGTTTCTTTTCTCGTTTCCTTTCCATTCACCTCTCTCTTCATTCTTGCCCCATACCATCTCGACCTCTTCTTCACGAACCATAAACTCGAGTTTCCAAATAGGTCGGTCCCTGATCAACTTTTCGAAAACAAGTATACCAAATATAAGAATGGGTAAAACTACTGAAGTTTCAAATTTGCAGAAGTTCGCATCATATCTAAGACTTTTTCCACATAGGTATTGTCACCTAAATAGGTACTGATTGGGCCATGCCTATCCGTCCGCTAAAAACTTGAGTAAAAATTGAGATAGCTTGCGAAATTTGTTATACTGACTTATGTGGATCCAGAACAGATTTGAGTCGAATATGGGCGAAGTCGAGATATAACACGACCACTTTTTCGATATCGATTATTTTGAAAAAATTTTAAATTCGATAATTCATAACCAAAAATCGATAATTAATGAAATTGATGAGTACGTTGTCCTTATGATGCTAGTATGCAGTTAGTTAATTCTTAAAAATGGGCAGGACATCAAAAATAAAATAAGAAACTTAAAAGTATTGCAATCTCGGGAACTGGAGAACTTTTCGCAAGATTTTCGAATTTTGAAATAGCGCTACAGCTTTTGAGTTTCTCGAAATTCTATTAAGTCGCTACATGGCTGCATTATACATATGTAGAGCTTAGAATATCTTCTCGAAATCTTCCTTTGTAGGCTCTATATAATACTGCCCAATACAGCGAGAAAAGCTCGCAAGCCTTATAAGTGTTTGAGGTTCGATACTCGTGGAATCTTCCTCTCGATCAAACTAGAGAAATCACATGCTCTACTTACAAAAAATGTCCGTCTTTTAAATTTAAGGGTACTTTGACACTGTATATCATACACCTGTAAGAATTTTGAAGCACGAATAAAGAAGTGCTCGGATATACGTGCGTCAAATCATTTTCATACACTATCCGTAACCGCATAGAAGGCAAAGGATAAATAGAACACCAAAACAACAATAACAAATAGCAACAAGGATAGCTAATACACAATTTGCATATATTTATCATCAAATTGATGGATGCTACTCCTCCAATGTACAAGTAAATTGAGTCAAGTACAGCGCACAAACCGTTGAACTTGTCAAAGCCGAAGGATGGATGTATTGTGTAAAGTAGAAGGATATTCTAATGTAGATAATATATGTAAATATGATAGTGTATTTGAGTAAGTATGTGTGTTATGTAGTATTCAACCATAGCAAACCAGGTGTGGTTATATTTCTAACAAATAATGTAAGCGTCCCTTCATCCACCTCCAAATCACTCGTCTATACTATATTTGCATCAGTTTGCTTACTGAGTATGTGGTCTAATGATATGTAAGTATACTTACATGCGTATGTGTAGCATAATAGATGTGTTAAATTTGTGGATATGCGAGTAAAGCGATGTACAACAAACTGTTTACTTAACGACCCTTAGCTGGTAAAGTTTAAGATTTCGGCTTTGTTAAGTATACAAATCCCAAGAAGATTTGACCCTCCTTAAAATTTATATAACTTTTCTGGCATAGCGCTAGTCTAGTAAGGCTAGACATTTACTTAATTTTCCAGATAGCCACTAAATTATCAAACTGGTAATAGAAGCATCAAATCATTAACACACCAGCCTATTTGCTAATTACAAACGGTTCCAAAACGAGCATTGACTGAAGTATCAATAATAACACTGATTATACATGCCAGAGTGTAAAGATAAATTCACTTTATCGACCAATAAAGTCCACCAAAGGTCGATGCCGCTAATAATAATTTTAGAACGAATAGTTTTTTTACAGTAGCATAGCAGAAGCATTAACATAGCCTAGAGATCGCTGACCCTGTACTGTATCGTTGGTCGATAAGAAATTAAAACGGACTTAAACAGTCTTCGTCTACTCTCGGAGGTCTTTAATCTCTGAATAGTACGAGTGATACAAATTTATATACTACATTAAGAAGGCTAATGTTGTAGAGTTTGTTGGACAAGCTTAGATTGCAATCGTCAGGCAGTTACTCGTATGTGTCCATATTCCGCAAAGAAGCTGATTTGTGAGCTTACTAACGCAATAAATAAAAGGAGTATTCTCGTAAGAAGGTTGCCGGTGACGGCTTCGCTGACGCCATAGTTTGGAAAACACAGCGAAACTGAAATCAAAAGTGGGCCAGCTCTTATCAGGTAAAGTGGAAGTCACATACATCACCGATAGCTCCTTTGAGAAATCTGTGATCTAGATGAGGTAACCACAGCGGAGGAAGCCCGTCTGGCACTTAACACACAATTTCCGGATTTTAAAATCCATTCCTATTGCATCCCTTTCATCCGCAAAGCATACAGGATTTTCCAGAAAGCTACTGCTAAGCTGTTTCGTTTGTGATTTTCTGATAGAGTGGACTGCTTAGCGGCAAGATCACAGTCGACAGGGTCATATGTCGCAACTGTTTCAGGTGCATGGATTTCGGAAACTTGCTACAAGTTGCCTTAGTAATATTAACTCTAAGGATGCCTGCTTCAAATGCGGACAGAGGCCGTACAGCAAAAAATTTGCACAAACTCGCTAAAGTGGCTACTGTGCACAATAAGGGAGCCGCACCTGTTGACGATGGATATTGCTAACATTTTCGTGCTCTTACGCCGTATAGAAGCTCACTGTATCTTGTGTAAACGGACACTGTAGATTAACTGGAGGGAGAGATGTTTAGGCCAGCTCTGGCACTCTCAGTCTGTCACTGAGACATTAGGTAACTGGGAAGGGGTAGACCACGATATGTCAGTATTGTGTCGCCACAGGTAAGTTGAACTGGCCGGTCGGTATTGACTTCACATAGACTGAATGTGTTCATAGTGTAACCGGAATACGTTTAAAGGCCAAATGGAAAACCCCTCTATAAGGTACCAGGACTTTTGTTATAAAATAACTCCATCCTATTGTCAAATACAAAAGTGTTCTAGGATCTGGCAACCCTGTCGCCCTTAAATCTTGGATCCATGACCTCGGGAGTGCTCAATCGTCTCTTCCTGCAACTCGCACTTCCTACATCTGCTGCTCCTGACGAGGCCTAACTTTTTAGCATGTGAACGTCAGAAAGCATTGTGCAGTTAGTTTCCCCATAGTTAGCTTTAAGGACTTTTTGAGTCTAACGTCGTGTGAATTGCACATCTCTTAGAAATTTCGCAGCCCCGCGCTACTGTCCACGCCTTCTGCTTGACGGATCTTATGCAACTCCCGCCTCATTTTAATTACTCCCAAACAGGTTGGGACGTCTACGAGTGCTGCATCCTCCTTTGACAACCCATTGGTCTTTTCGTCACTTTCCACGCCTTTATGGCCGGGAATCCAGTATAGATGTATGGTATGGTCTGAGCAAGGTATCTCCAATACTTCTTTGCATTCCAGGACACTTCTGGGTGAAGTACTGTTTCGGACTATTGCCGCCTGAAAGGCACTGTAGTGAGCTGACAGCCGTAGGATCTACGTATATCCGGATAGACACAGTTACAGCAGAGTTGAACCCTTCCGTTAATTGGGACACACCGGTATAAACGTGTACAGTATAATCTGTCATTTGCTGCACGCTTGTGCCTGTTCGCCATAACAAGAATAACAACAAAATGCAGAGCCAATAACAAAGTTCCTTGAAATTAACTAAATTTAATAACGAATTATAATGTAATCCTCCCAGAAGATTTACTGTTGTAGTATATTATCGTCGGACGCCGAGTTGTAAAACTAAAGTTTGGCGACCGCTGATTTCTTTAAACAATACTTCCATATCTTCGAGGGTATGCTGTAAGCCTCTCATAAATAATTGCACAACAAAAGAAAAAAAGGGACAGTAATTTCATTTTAGGGGTTGCACGCGCTTGTCACCTTTGTACGACCCAAAGTTCATCGATTTTTATTGCAGTTTCGTTTTAGTGAAATTCAATTGTGTTCAGGTGTGCGCTTCATAAATGGGGATACTGCTTTGAATATGTAAATTAGTTATGAAAGGATGTGAAATTAGAGAATCCTTTCACTGCGCAATTTCGCAGGCCTAACGCTTTTCCTTTCTTTGTACGTTTCGGGTTATGAAAAAGAAACTTGACGGCAATGCAATCGTGATTTATGGGAATCGAAGAAAGAATAAAAAGGTCTGACAGTTTATTTATGTTGAGTAAGCGTCGATTTGTCCCATCTACATTAGATCACGAAGCGATCGAATGTCGTCAAATGTTGCAAAAATTTGCATGTGAATATTGAGCACAATAACAACAGCAACGATCATACCATTGTTGTTGTTTTTGCAGGCAAGTTGTCACACAGCGCATCTATAAGGGCAACAATTAGGTCACGTACGGTGCACAACTGTGAAAATTAATATTTTCGAGATGGGCGGCTTCTGCGCTTGCGCATTAATCTTGAGCGTTGTATGCAAATTTATGGCGGGAAAAACAAAACCGAAAGGGGCAAAACGTAAAACCAGTAGCTGATTGTAGCTGACATTTGGTGGCGTAAATTATTAATTGAATTATTCTACAAAAAGTTATTGATGTATCTGCATTTGCAAATGTATGTATGTATGTATGCATGTGGTTAAATATTTATGTGTATTTATCAGCACAAATAATTGCATATGCTTTATGAGTTTACCTGAAGCATTCCTGATTGTATTTGTATTATGTTTTGTATTTGTAATATGTGCTAAGTTAAGGACTTGCAATTTCCTATATTTTACTTAAGTTATCTCAATTATTTATCAGTTACATTGAGTTAGCCCATTGGGCTTCTACGCTAGCTTTTGTCATAACCACTATGCCAATAGGAGGTCTCATGACATTAAGCTGCATATCCTTTGCTCATTGCACTGTGGTTCAATCCTGCTAAAAACGGTTGAAAAGTTGTTAGTTACTTATGTAATACCAATGTAAATACTCCAAATCTCGTAAAAATTTTGTAATTGTCTTTATCCATATTTCATCGAGCGGAATTTACATAATGTAGGAAAGGAAAGTAAGAAAGACGAAAAAGGAAAGGAAATGAAAGAAAAGGAAAAGAAGGAAAGGTAAAGGAAGGAAAGAAAAGAAAAAGGAAAGGAATATAATGGGTTTGTTATAGGTATGCAGTCGACTAGATATAGAAAAATTAACTTACTTACTTAATGGCGCTAACCATTTAAACGGTTATAGCCGTCCAACAAGTGCACCAGTCGCCCGTCTCTCTGCAACCGGCGCAAATTGGTCACACCAAGGGAGTTTAAATCATTTTCTACCTGGTCATTCCAGCGGAGTGGGGGCCGCCCTCTATCTCCGTTTCATAGGCAGGTTCCGATAGAAACACTTTCTTGGCCGGATCGTCATCATTCATTCGCATAACATGGCTTAGCGATCGCAGCCGCTGCGTTTAATACACCGACTAGGTTGATGTCCTACGTATAGCTCGTACAGCTCATCGCTAAATCTTCTCGGTACTCGCGATCGTCAACAAAAAGAGTTCCATAATCTTCGAGAACTTTTACTCGAACACTCCCAGAGCGGTTTCGTCTGATGAAAAGGAAAAGTTAACTACATATTGTTATTGTTCGAGTTTTTTATCGACGAGTTATCACTTTGCTTTTCGATTATGATCGCTTACGATAGGTTGTCCAAAATTTATCGGTATTTTATCGACGACTATCGTGTTTGTTATCGAGATGGTATCAATTATCTATCGAAATTTATGGGAGAGTTATCGATACCTGTCAAAAGTGCATCGATATGTAAAAAAATGTTATCGATTTGCAATCGAAAAGTTATCAAAGTGTTATCGGAGTTTTACCAGTGGTTTCGCGTATTATTAATTATTTTTATGTTATCGAAAGTTTATTAAGACATTTTCGGTTTATCGGAAAAAGTCAATTTATTTGAACGACGATGAAAATGAGTCACTATCGATTTGTTTCAAAATCGATTTGGTGACTAGAAGGCATCGATTGTGCTATCGGAAAAGTTATCGAATGGTTAGCTGAGTTTTAACCCAGTCTGTTATCGGCGTATTTGTATCGAAAGTTATCGTTGTTGTAGCAAAAAAAATATCGAAAGTTCTTGATTTCATTCGAAGCTAACAATTTGTTAAGGAGCAGATATCACTCATCTAAATCAATGACTGTGCAAAAGCGACAAAAAACAAACAGAGAGGCAAAGTAACTTTGCGCGATGCCTCTGAGGTGTTTAAGTCGAACTTCATCGTTCCCATTTGCTTCATCAAGTGTAGGTTAGTGAACTGGCGGACTCAATAAGACGACTCGCATGGACAGTGAGTGTATACATAGTGTATCCATAGTGTTTTTGCGACGACCAACGGAAGGAATCCCAATCAGGTCAAGTACATACATTAAAGAATAACTCCGTCCTCTTCAAATACTAGGACCCGCTTAATTGCTACTCGAGGTCTGGCAACTCTACGACCCTAACAGCTGAGAGCTTTGCCTGGCGAGCGCAGGACACAAACACGGAACATGCTGAAGCTTGGTGTGATGGGTGTGTAGTTTCATAACACCACAGACGGCAGCCGCCACCTTACTAACTGTCTTAATGTCGCTTAACCTGAATCGGTATTGCCCGCAAAAAGTCATGTCGGTCGATTTCTTGGTGGGCTTAATGACACCATTGGTAATTTATATAGTGTCCACTTATTTTTCCAGCGAATGGGGAGTCGCCCTCTTCGTGCAGAGGCTTCCGTAAGCGGATTCCATAAAACTCCTTTCTTCACATAACATGGCCTACACCAGCCGAGCCGTTGTATTTTAATTCGCTGGGATGTGATCCTCTTCGATACTTGCGTCGCAACGCGTAGTAGGTTCGTGCATAATATCAGTAAACATTTCTGCACTGTATATTATGAGGATAATACTAGTGCTTGTAGATCAGCGGACTTACTTTTCATTGCCACTTAGCCAAACTAGATCTCTTTAATCGATGACACAACCCTTAAAAGTTAAGTGCTAAAACCTTTGCAGTGTCGCTAGCGCCACTTGGAGAGGTACAAGTGCTTATGTGTAAAGCATCCCATAGTGCAACGGCGTCATGCACTGTGCACCGGCATTATCACGTTGATTATTGACCATATTTATATGAATATTTGCCAAAGATGAGGCCGCGACAATTCCTAAGTGGAGTGCATACAAAGGCCTGAGTCCGCTACTACTGTCTACGCGTCCTATCTTACATACTCGACTGAATCGTTAAGCCTGCCTTCCGCATATCGCATATTGAAAATCTCAAAAGCAACCGACTACTCTAGTGCATTTGTCCTTGGTCTGGATGACTTTTTATGACTATCAAGCTGAATGCAAGTCGAGGAGCAGCCAAGTATATCAACCCCACATACACCTACATAGTACCCATGACGGCCGTACAACTATTTAAGTCTCTCAAGTCTTTATAGTTTATATTATGTGAGATAATACGTACATAGGACATGGGGATATGTAAGTATGTCTGTGTGTTTGCTAGTTATTATAGTGGGTGAATTTTCTAATTACTAGCATCATTTGTTATCATACAGCACTATGTTTCTAGAGTCCGTTTACTATAGCCTTAAAAGCGCTTCTGTATTCACATCAGCCATTGTAGCTGCATAGGCGCCTTCCTACGTCGAAAGGCAGTCAAACAAATAGAGTAAATACTGCACGCCAGTGATGATATGGCTTGGAATTTATGTTCATATTAGTGACATTGTTGTCTGTAGAGTGTATTTCAACAAATTGCATTAATATATTTTTATACTGCGTGAGCAGAGTCTCACAGAGTATATTACTTTGGTCGCATATAACGGTAATATCCGTAACGGCATAAACTATAGAGATGTAGATATAGACTTCTATATATCAAATGATCTGGCGAAAAGACGAAATTCATTAGAGCCATGTCCGTCCGTCGTCGCCCGTTTAACCACGATAACTGAGTAAATTTGTGGTATCTAGATGAAAAATTTAGGTAGGTAGGTTCCGAGCACTCATCTCAGATCGACTATTATAGAGACGAAATCGGACTACAACCACGCCACTTTTTCGCTATAGAAAATCGAAACAGTGCGATAATTCATTACAAGACGGATAAGCGATAAAACTGTTGTAGGTGAGTGTGAAGCTTATGACGCAGAATATGAAAATTAGTAAATGTTTGGGACAATGGGGTGGCACCGCCATTTTAACAGAAGGTAATTTAAAAGTTTTCATGCTGTAACATGAGAAAATGTGGCAGCGCACGTTACTCCTATTACTATATGTGTGCTAAATAAAAATATAGCAAAATCGGATGACGAACACGAAACAAGAAGGAGGCGACAGTTCGGGTGTACCGAACACTACATACTCGCAGAGAGAGCTTGAAGACAAGATAAGGGAAAGATCCGCATTACGCAAAATGAGCATCTAGGATAACCATGGAATGTGTTTGTATGACATGTGTATCAAATGGAAGGTATTAATAGAGTATTTAAAATGGAGTGGGCCTTAGTTCTATGGTGGACGCATTTCGGATATCGCAATAAGGTGGACCAGGGTGACTCTAGAATGTGTTTGTACGATATGGGTATCAAATTAAAGTATTAATGAGGGTTTTAAAAGGGAGTAGCCCTTAGTTGTATATGTGAAGGCGTTTTCGAGATATCGACCAAAATGTGGAACAGGGTGACCCAGAACATCTTCTGTCGGGTACCGCTAATTATTTATATATGTCATACCACGAACAGTATTCCTGCCAAGATTGCAAGGGCTTTGATTTCGCCCTGCAGAACTTTTTCATTTTCTTCTACTTAATATGGTAGGTGTCACACCCATTTTACAAAGTTTTTTCTAAAGTTATATTTTGCGTCAATAAACCAATCCAATTACCACGTTTCATCTCTTTTTCATATTTGGTACAGAATTATGGCATTTTTTCATTTTCGTAATTTTCGATATCGAAAAAGTGGGCGTGGTCATAGTCGGATTTCGGCCATATTTTATACGAAGATAAAGTGATTCAGATAAGTACGTGAACTAAGTTTAGTAAAGATATATCGATTTTTGCTGAAGTTACCGTGTTAACGGCCGAGCGGAAGGACAGACGGTCGGCTGTGTATAAAAAACTGGGCGTGGCTTCAACCGATTTCGCCCATTTCTCAGGAAAACAGTTATCGTCATAGAATCTATGTCCCCTACCAAATTTCACAAGGATTGGTAAATTTTTGTTCGATTATGGCCTTAAAAGTATTCTAGACGAATTAAATGAAAAAGGGCGGAGCCACGCCCATTTTGAAATTTTCTTTTATTTTTGCATTTGTTGCACCATATCATTACTGGAGGTGAATGTTGGCATAATTTACTTATATACTGTAAAGATTTTAATTTTTGTTAAAATTTGACTTAAAAAAAATTTTTTTAAAAGTGGGCGTGCTCGTTATCCGATTGCTAATTTTTATTGACATACAATTAGTATAGGAGTAACGTGCCTGCCAAATTGTCATCATGATATCTTCAACGACTGCAAAATTACAGCTTGCAAAACTTTTAAATTACCTTCTTTAAAGTGGGCGGTGCCACGCCCGATTGTCCAAAATTTACTAATTTGTCTATTTTGCGTCATAAGGTCACACGCACCTACCAAGTTTCATCGCTTTATCGTCTTTGGTAATGAATTATCGCACACGTTTTTTCGGTTTTCAAATTTTCGTATTCGAAAAAGTGGCGTGTTGTAGTCCGATTTCGTTCATTTTAAATAACGATCTGAGATGAGCGCCCAGGAACTACATACAAATTTCATCAAGATACCTCAAAAGTTACTCAAGTTATCGTGTTTACGAGACGACAGACGGACGGACGGACATGGCTAAATGAATTTCTTTTTTCACCCAGATCATTTTGATATATAGAATTATATATCGATCTCGATTAGTTTATGCCGTTACGGATTACCATTATGCGAAAAGATAATATACTCTATGAGCTTGCTCAGCTTAATGTTTTCTTAATTGAAAAAATTTTTAAATTAGAATAGAAGAAAGAAAAATTTAGACAACTGCAGAAGTATAGGATTAATGAAGACAAACAAAAAACCGCTGTTGTGATGGCTAAATGGTTATAGCAGCGGCGCCTAAACGTTGCCGATGAAGGATTTAGCAGTTCCCGAAATGAATCTATACAACGAGCTTTGGCAGTTGTCAAAATTTTTCTTTCTTCTATTCTAATTTAAAAAATTTTTTCATTTAAGAAAAAGTATTATCATAACAATTAATAATGATAAAAAAAAAAAAAAAATATTTTTTTAGGCCTTGAGCTCGATTCGAACCCGCGATTAAACTTATTGTTCACGTACTTATTGAACTCACTTATCTTGGATAAATCGATATCGAAATTACGAAAAAAGAAAAAAAAGCCATATTCTATACCAAATATGAAAAAAGAGATGAAACATGGTAATTGGGATTGGTTTATTGACGCAAAATGCAACTTTAGAAAAGACTTTGTAAAATGGGTTGTGGACACTACCATATAAGTAGAAGAAATGAAAAAGTTCTACAATGCGAAATCAAAGCAGACAGATGATTTTCTGGGTCACCCTGGTCCACATTTTTTGTCGATATCTCGAAAACGCCCTTCACATATACAACTAAGAGCCGCTCCTCTTTAAAAGCCCTCATAATCCTTTAATTTTGATACCGATATCGTTCAAACATATTCTAGAGTCACCCTGGTCCACCCTTGGCGATATCTCGAAAAGGTGTCCACTTAGAACTAAGGCCCCTACGTTAAAATACTCATTATCCTTCTTTGATACCCTTACCGTACCAACACATTCTGGAGTCACCTCTGGTCCCCTTTATCGACATCCCGAAATGGCGTCCGCCTATAGAAGTATGGCCACCCCTGCCTTTTAAAATACTCTTTAATACCTTCCTATGAAACCACTGTCATCACAAACACATTCCAGGGTTACCCTCGTTCATTTTGCTAAATGGTAATGTTCCCTTATTTTGTTTCCAAAGCTCTCAGCTGAGTATCTAGTGTTCCGGTACACCCAAAATTAGCCTTCTCACTTGTTAGAATTATCCATGTATGTATGTCATATACATAAGATGCTAACCGAAAAGTATGTATGTGCAGACAATCGCGTGGCACAATTATTATAACATACTTAGCATGGTATGGATGGTATATATTGTATAGACGAACACTTTATAGGTAGGGGAGGTGGTGTGGTGTTTCCCAAAAAGTCCGTTCGTTTGCTACACATCGGGAGCAGATATAACGTACGCAGCTTCGAATGCGAGCCTTCCTCGCGTACGAAAGGTAGAGGTCCCCAAAGAACAGCGACATAACTCCGCGTGATCGTAAAATAACATAAAACCTATTGGCCTCGTATGCCTTCGCTCAGCTTAGAGGGCTTCCAATGTGGTGCCTTGTGCGCTGAGTCTGAGGCCGCCATATGATAAAAGAGCTCTTCAATCTGATAACCATAACAAGACGGACCCATTGCACCGTTTCAAAGACAATGTTTGTATTCTTGTACTGGAATATACGGGCTGTTTTAAATAAGGTACGATGCTATTTGTAGAAGCACAGAATCACAACTATGCATGTTTGTTGCTGTTGCACTTACCCGCCGAGCCCTTAGTTCCGTATGTAGAGAAAACATTTTTAACGATCTCTAAAAAGTTTTATTAGCACTACACTATTTTGGCAGCAAATTGCAAGCGTGACAATCAGGACGAGACAGGGCTACAGCGTGGGAATCGCGACAGCACTCCTGCCATGATCGACCATCAAGGTTGACATACAGGCTTGAGTAAGGTCACGCGTTTTGGTGTACACTTTTTCGCCCTGTGCCTTCATGGTCAAATTTTCTTATACTTTCGTACAGAACATAACTTGTATGTGTGTATGCATGAAAGCTTTGCGAGGTCTAGTTGATTATCAACTCGCGTGATGCCAAACGTAGACACAACGATCTGTGAATTCGTTTTCCGCAAAATTATATAGGCTGTGCAAAAGTTACGTTTAGCAACACTCATCAGCGCTAGTCAGAAATGAAAGAGCCAGGAAAGAGCCTCGTCCGATCGATCAAACGAAGCGAGGTTTAAGACAGGGTGACCACCTATGTCGAGCGGTTCTATAATTGACGCTGGAAAAAATTAGCATAGCTGCAGAACTTAACCGCTCTGAAACATCTTTGCTAGGTCCACCCGGTAAGCCCCTTTATCCAACCCTTGCAGACGAAGAAAAGCATTTACCAAGTCGAGGCACGAGTCCGGCACTCTGGCTCAACTTCGTGCGGATATATGCAACAAATTAGACTTCTCGACTTGTCCATCAACTCAGCCCGTCATACGTATATGTGAGTCCCGGCGTGCAGTCTGTTCCAACTTGACACAAACCATAAGTCTGATGTAATGTAGATCCAACGCCTCTAAAGAGAAATAGTCCTCTATGTTGAAGGACTTGAATGACATTATGCGTGCCGTGCTATTAAATCGGGCGAGAACTGTTACCGGACAACAATAACAATGTTGTATTTTAGCGATGCAATTACTGGCGTTTCTGACGACGGTGGACATGATCGGCCTGAACATACGCGTCGTGACTTCTAGCTCTACTCCAAACGTGGAAAAGGAGCGAAAGGATGGTTTGATAATCGTGAATGAGGACAAACACTAAGTACCTGTTCTGTCATCGAGTAAACAGTCAGTGCATTTGCTTCTTGCACTTCGTTAACTGTTGGCAGCCATAATTTCGAAATATGAACTTTATGCAGACATCAACGTTGGTTCATGAATTGAAAATGTTTCTTTTGAACCCGCCTACGAGGCAGTGTACGAGAACGGAAAGGATCATGAAGACAATATTAAAATTTTATTACAAATTGCCGGGACGGAAGCTACATATATGTTTTGCTCTGGCTCCGAAGGCTTTGCAAGGCAGATTAGCTTTCATGGCAGAAATACACTCGCAGTATTTGCCAAATCACTGCCGAGGGCCGACCCCACTAGAAGTACTTTTTCAAAACTAAAAAACATTTGTTTCTATATTTTTAATGTTGCTTTTGCCGAATACTTGAAACCATGATCTTCGTGCCAGCACGCTAGCACCACACCACGGCGGCCGTGACACGAGGTTAAGACGACGTATTTGTGTGTCAATTAGAGCAGAGAGGAGAAACTGAAAATGGCGTCCGCTGTGTGAGCTGGTTGACGTACTCGCCTACCACAGACCACCAAAGACCCTGCATTCAAGATCAAGGAAAGCAACTTCAAAAGATGGTTGGAGAAAAGCTTTTTCTCGAGAGGGGCCGCCTCGCCCTCCCAACCGCCAGAATAGGCCAGGTGGAGCTCGCGAGACAGTTGTTTGGGAAAGTCAGCCTTGGGAGGAATTGGTCTCCTTGGATTTCCTATTTTTGTGCCAGTTATATCGAAGCAGGGATTAATGATGTATCTATTTGCACAATGAGAAAATTCGCCCGGTGATAGTATTTTAAATATACTGACTTATTTACATAATTTGCGCTTAACAGTTCAACGGTTTTGATCGTCAAGGTCCGATATGTTGCTCCTCCGCTCTGCCAATTGGCGCAAATTGGTCACACCGAGGAGTTTACATCGTTTTTCAACCTGGCCCCTTCCAGCGGAGTGGAGGCCGCCCTTCTCTGCTTTCAGTTCCGATAAAATAATTTCTTAAAGGGACACAATTTTTCATTGCAAGCATGGTCTAACCCAGCTACCAGCCGCTGCGTTTTTAATTCGCTGGATCATGTTGATGTCTGCATAACGCTATAAGCCATCGCAAATCTTCTTCGTTACTCGCCCCGTCACGCTAGAGGCCGAACACTTCCAGAGTCGCTCATCTGCTGTTTTCATGGGTCTGCACCATATAGCAGGACGGATATGATACGTGACTTGTGGAGACATGAATTTCTTTTCAGTTGCTCGAATCCGCTGACTCTTTGCTTGCAGATACTTCGTTTTGTCGCCATTCACCATAAAACCCCATCTTTTCGCTTCCTTTTCCGTGTGGAGTAAGCAGAACTTAGCAGCATACGCCAGTAGTATAGAATAATGGTTCCAGAACGGTTAAGTTTTGCAGCATTAAACTAAAGAAATCGCACGATAGGGGGTTACCTTGTCTAAAACCTCGTTTAGTTTCGAAAGGCTCGGAGAGTGATTTCAATTCTAACTAAGCTGGTGTTTATCAATGTGATCTTACACAGCCGTATAAGTTTTACGGGGGGACCAGATTAAAACAAGGCGGCATAAAGGCAGCTCCTTTTTGTGCTGTCGAAGGTGGCCTTAAAATCGACGAGTTGATGTGTGTCAATTCTTTTTTCGCGGGTTTTTTCTAAGAATTGGCGCATCGTGAAAATCTGCCTCGGTGATAGATTACCTTGTCTGAAGCTGCACTGATAAGGTCCAATCAGCCGATTCATGGTGGGCTTCACTCTTTCGCACAATACACTTCACAGACCCTTATATGCGATATTAAGAGGCTGATTCTGCGATAGTTGCCGCAGTTTGCAGGATCCCCCTTCTTGTGATTTGGGCAGAGGAACACTTACGAAGCCAATCGTCGTGCATGCACTCGTCCAACCATATTTTGCAAGAAGCTAATGCATTCACCTTACCAACTCCTCACCGCCGTATTTGCATACATACCTTTATCTTCGCCGGCAAATTTTTGTTTATACTTTGATTCCGATTTTGCTTCCTGCATCAGAAAAGCCTTCTTGTGCTATCGTAGTCTTAAAACAGTTTGTTCAGCAACGCTTGCAGGTGGGCTTGCGCTGACAGATCAGTTTTAAGAATGGATTTTCTTTTCTAAGGAATTCATATAATGGGCAGATGTCAGCATGGCGTTGTATAGCTTCAGATCGTATTTCTAAATACGTCTTAAATGTAAACCTTCAACTGCCCTTTTTCTGAAGTACATTCAACTAACACTGATGCTGGACGAGTAAGGGCATGTTTTAGTTGGTTGCGTCCGAATTTTTTGAGATGTTTTCTACGTTAATGCGGCATCCCTCTGACCTGATATCCTCAAGTTCTTATCAAATGTGATAACTTTTTCCTTTTCGACTGATGACTAGCCTGCGCAAAAGATATCACTGGTCGTGCTTTCTTTGTGGGAGGCTTATTAGAATAACATTCCTATAAATACTATTTGTGTATCCAAACACTTCTGATTTTTATGTCGAAAATCGTTTAAAACCACGGCTGCAACTTTTCCACTTCTGAGATAACCTACAAAATTTTAAACTGCTTTTTTTACTAGAAAAACTTTACTTAATTTAACATTATCCACTATAACATGAAAAATTAAGTCCTGTTCAATTAAAATCACCAAATGCATATTTACTAAAATTGGCATACCTCAGAAAATAAACACAATATTAAATTTTAACAATTGACGTACAACAACAGGCCAGCAATTTAAACTCTCACATTCAATGGCAAAAAGACGAGTGAAAATTTTTCTCAGTTGAGATGCTTCCAATAAAGCTCCATTAGTCGATTTAACTTAGTTCAGATTTCCTAGTGTTGGTTTACTACGCATTTCTAAATAGAATTTCAAAAAGAACTCAATGACATCTTTTCATACTCAGTTGAGCAGAGCTCACAGAGTATATTAAGTTTGATGGATAACGGTTGGTTGTACAGGTATAAGAATCGAGATAGATATAGACTTCCATATATCAAAATCATCAGTATCGAAAAAAAATTTGATTGAGCCATGTCCGTCCGTCCGTCCGTCTGTCCGTTAACACGATAACTTGAGTAAATTTGAGGTATCTTGATGAAATTTGGTACGTAGGTTCCTGAGCACTCATCTCAGATCGTATCGGACTGTAACCACGCCCACTTTTTCAATATCGAAAATTTCGAAAAACCGAAAAAGTGCAATAATTCATTACCAAAGACAGATGAAGCGATGAAATTTTGTAGTGAGTTGAACTTATGACGCAGAATAGAAAATTAGTAAAATTTTGTACGATGGCGTGGCACCGCCCACTTTAAAAGAAGGTAATTTAAAAGTTTTGGAAGCTGTAATTTGGCAGTAGTTGAAGATATCATGATGAAATTTGGCAGGAACGTTACTCTTATTACTATATGTATGCCTAATAAAAATTGCAAAATCGGAGAACGACCACGTCCACTTTAAAAAAAAATTTTTTAAGTCAAATTTTAACAAAAATTTAATTTCTTTACAGTATATAAGTAAATTATGTCAACATTCAACTCCAGTAATGATATGGTCTAACAAAATACAAAAATAAAGATTTCAAAATGGGCGTGGCTCCGCCCTTTTCATTTAATTCGTCTAGAATACTTTTAATACCATAAGTCGAACAAAAATTGACCAATCCTGGTGGAATTTATAGCATAGATTCTATGACGATAACTATTTACTGTGAAAATGTGCGAAATCGGTTTGAAGCCACGCCCATTTTATATACACAGTCGACCGCCTGTCCTTCCGCTTGGCCGTTAACACGATAACCTGAGCAAAAATCGATATATCTTTACTAAACTTAGATCACATACTTATCTCAACTCACTTTATCTTAATATAAAAAATGGCCGAAATCGAAATATGACCACGCCCACTTTTTCGATAACAAAAATTACGAAAAATGAAAAAAATGCCATAATTCTATACCAAATACGAAAAAATGGAGGAAACATGGTATTTGGATTGGTTTATTGACGTAAAATACAACTTTAGAAAAAAACTTTGTAAAATGGGTGTGACACCTACCATATTAAGTAGAAGGAAATGAAAAAGCGCTGCAGGCGAAATAAAAAACCCTTGAAATCTTGGCAGGAATACTGTCGTGGTATTACATATATAACTAAATTAGCGGTACCCAAACAGATGATGTTCTGGGTCACCCTGTTCCACATTTTGATCGATATCTGGAAAACGCCTTCACATATACAACTACACCACTCCCTTTAAACCCTCATTAATACCTTTAATTTGATACCCATATCGTACAAACACATTCTAGAGTCACCCCTGGTCCACCTTTATCGCGATATTCGGAAAGGGTATCCACTTATAGAACTAAGACCCACTAACTTTTAAAATACCCATTAACACCTTTCATTTGATACACATATGTACAAACGCATTCTAGAGTCACCCCTGGTCATCCTTTATGGCGATATCTCGAAAAGGCGTCCACCTATAGAACTAAGGCCCATCCTTTTGAAATACTCATTAACACCCTTTCGTTTGATACCCATATCGTACAACAAATTCTAGGGTCACCCCTGGTCCACCTTTATGGCGATATCTCGAAACGGCGTCCACCTATGGAACTATGGCCCACTCCCTCATAAAATACTCTTTAATACCTTTCATTTGATGCACATGTCATACAAACACATTCCATGGTTTACCCTCGGCTCACTTTCCTACATGGTTATTTTCCCTTATGTTTTCACCATAGCTCTCAACTGAGTATGTAATGTTCGGTTACACCCGAACTTAACCTTCCTTACTTGTTTTTATTTAATATTTTCTAGAACATGAAAATAATACACTGTGCGGCAGCTGCAGGTAGATACATTTTCAGCTTTTCAAACCAGAAATACACCCCTAGGGGACGACCGCGCCTAGAAAACCTTTTCTTTTATTGAAAATAAGTTTTTCTAAATTTTAAAATTGGCATTGCCTGAGGCGGTACCATCACTCTACGCTATTGCTCTGTGTAGTTAACAATTGCTGCTGCAGAAGAGGTTGGAGGCATGTGAAATTTTGATTAAACATTCATAGAGAAAGCTCCGATTCAAAGGAAACATTTTCCGCTGTGAAACTTGATTTTTTGCGCTGACATTAATTTTGCTACAAAATTAATAGCCTTTAGAATGTAATAAAAATGCATAGTGGATTACGTTTTAAGTGTACATTAGTTTGTTGTAAATATTTTTATAAATTGTATGCTTTCTATTATAATTCAAGCCTTTCGAAAATTGCATGATGCATATTTTTAGGCGCTATAACAGGATGCATTTTACATCATATCACAGGATAGAAACTGCAAAGTGACTTGACACACAATACTCCAAGGCAGCAGCCAGCAGTTAGCCGTGATTATACGCACAAATATTATATTCATCCCTTATTTCAACAAGCATTAGAATCTGAAACTTATTTGCTACAACAGCGACATCTGTTGGATTGGCGCGCATCTCATTTTAGACAAGGTGAAAGTAAAGTAATTTGCATAGAACAAAAGTCGATAAAGCAGTGCAACAGGAGCAGTGCGAGTACCACCAACATAGCAACACAAAAGAGAATGGGAAAACATCTGGAGAGAGGCTGGTAATGGTCTAATAAGAATGCGAATGTGTTTTAATAATTAAATATATATACAACACTATATTTAAATAAAAACATGCGTTTCGTGTACGTAATTTCTTAATCATTAACTCTGTAAATACGAGTTTGAAATATATGTTCCTACTTATGAAAGAGCGCAATGATGGTTAGCGCTCTGTGCCTCGTTCAAGCTTCAATAGCTGCAGAATATTAAAAGTTATTAATTTAAAAATTATTCGTAAATTACCGCTGACAATATATAATTTTCATAAATAATACTTATGGTGAAGCGCTTTTTTCATCGAAAACACAATAAAGTAGCTTAGGTAAATGGGGCATTGGGAATTTTTACTAAGGAATTGTTATTGTATGCGTCAGTTAAGAGTGAAAATGGCGTAGAAATGAATTACGTAAGTAATGCCGTCTTTTGAGCTTTCCCTGTGAACATGTAGGTACTTAGGTTAATATGTAGGTATGTAGGTACACATAAATTTAGAGGCGCTTGCTTTCGACCACGACAGTAATAATTACACCGAATAGCCACAGCCCACAGCCGCAGCAACAGCTGCCACTACATTTGTAAAAAGGGTATGATATATGTACTTTACGCTAACTTCAAATTATCCACTGTTATTGTAAAGCACCGTTGCATTTAACTCATCCCTAAGTAAGTAGTCGTAATGCCACTTAAACTGTTTGTTGTGTTGACTTGTTTCTTGCTTGCAACATTTCAAAAGTACATAATCGATAATCATATTGTCGATCGCTTACTCAAAACAAACAAACGTGTTCAAACACTCATATGCGGAAGTCTCTGGTATGGTGAAGACCACTGGCGTAAGCAAAATTTTATTTTGAAGTATGTTGTTGTTGCAGCGATAAGGACACTCCCCGAAGGCCTTGGAGAGTGTTACCGATGTTGATGGTGCTTTGCTGAATGTAGATCGGTAAGTTTCGGTACCAAGTCCGACCATCTCGGGAACGATTTGTTATGACCACATGCGCCCTTCTAGGCCATACCGCTCCCAACCCTAGATCCATGAGAAGTTCGGGTAGCCAGAGCCTCGTCTGTTAATGAAACATGATTGCACGGATGGGTGAAGTTGACAATTGGGTTGGAGAAGTATATATATGCGCTGGTAACCCATTGAAAAGGTTCGCTACATAACCCCTTGAATCAATGTGGTATTTTAGTCGCCTCTACCGCGGTATATTCTAACCCCCTAACGGCTGGAAGAATTTGCAATATAAATTGCTTTCGAAGGATGATCGAATGTTCCAGCGTAGAACTATCTCCTACTTCTTCTTGTATTAGTCACTTAGTCAGCGGTCACTCAAAAATTGTCATCAGTAACCTCTAACGGTAGTCCAAGGAAACTTGTAGTTTCAATAGGGTTGAACCAGAGAGCAATTGGTTTTAGAGACTTTGTTTCTACATTGTAATTAAAAAGATGGTTAGTGGTAAACACAATAACAAACAGGACATACATTGCATACGTAGGGTGGTTTATGGAAAATTAAGAGTCTACCTGAGAAGACTGCTCCTCAACTGCGATTTTCAGGTATTGGACTCTGAGGGGTTCACCGAACATTTATCGAATATGCTTTTGCCGAATAATTGTGAATTAGGCCGAGGTGCTGTTTATGCTCACCTGGCTCAAACGGCTGAGTTCTTGTGCATAGTGCTTGCGCTGATGACTCGCTACGTGCCTGCGAGGCGGGACACTCTTTTATCAGGGTCTGTAAGGATACCCAGTTTTCTTAAACATAAATTTTTGTCAGTATTCGTTTCTTCATTTATGGTATATTTCCGTCTCGTTGTGTAAATGATGTTCTAGCGACATAATAAGACATCCCGCGGCAGTCTGATCGCGTGTTTTTGACGGACCCGCGACATCTTCAGTGTTTTTCTTTGCCTTTTTACAACGGCTAGCTAGTTGCTTTATGTGTAGCTAAGAGCGTTTCTTTGTCTTTTCCGAAACAGCTGGCAGCGGTGATTATTAGGACTTTGTTACGACTCTGAACTTTACATACCATGCGGTACACACTCGCCAAATGCAGATCATCATCGAACGTCACATACAGTATTTTGGCGACACTTGTCACCTTCATATCGTAAAGAGGGTGAAAAGGTTTGGTCAGTGATAGGAAAAACCCCTCCTTCTCTTGTAGAGAACCCTTAAAACTTTGCTCCAGGGCTTGAGTATAGTAGCGTATATCAGGTAGGAAGCCACGCTACGTGAGATCCTTGGCTACTCTCACGTTATTGAGCTAAGCGGACGTCGACCGACTCACGGGGAAGTTGGTCAATATGAGCCATAAAAATTGAGCTTTGCCTTGTAACTCGGCTAAGACTGCTATTTAAAGTTGTCCTTTGCGAAATGGCTATTATCTGCCGGTGTTTAGGAGGCTTGTAATCATTTAACGGCCGTGTCAAGAATGCATAGAAGTCGTCGACATGACGGGGAGTTGGGGTGCCTTTTACTTTTCTTATTGCTCTGCGGTATTCAATCAGGCCTGGCGCCTTTACGGGCTTCAAAACTGTGCAGGGCCGCTTTACTCCTCTTGGTCCTAGTCGTAGTCTTCGCAATCGACATGTTCATCCACTCTTTTCGTCGGGTGAGGAGTACAATACGGAACAGAGTGTCTACTACATTTCGATCATTATAGTGGAGAAATGTGCAGCATTAACCTTAGAGACGTCCATCATCCCTTCTGTGGGAGGCTTCCCTGTCTTTTTTGCCTTGGTATGTTAGGTAAACAGTGATACAGTTTTGGCAACTAAAATCCGTTATCACCATCCATTCGCGTTTGGAACCAGATTTTCTGATACTAGTGTAATTTCTTGATCGTGTTTCTAAAGACAGGCCAGCGATATGTTCAAATTAAACTATGTATAGGTTCGTTCGGGGCAGTTGCAGCTGATAGTGCGTTATGCGTAACAGTTACCCTTACCTAGCCGTTTTAATCAACACGGCTGTTAGGTGGGCGCATCAAGAACCAGTTGGACCAGTGGAGCACCAGCTAACCATCTTTTAAAGCATGGAAAAGGGATAAACTTCTTTCGTTGCCTAGTCATAAGCTACACATTAAACTCTCGCATCAGCCCAATTTTAGCACAGAGGAACAGCAAATCTTGCACTCGTAACAAGCCAAACCACTTTCGGACAGCCTCCGCAACTTCCTCGGCGGTTTTAAAGGCAGCCCATTCGCTGCACCTCTACCAGTGTTCGCCGGATAAGCCCTCCCGCTCTCCAACGAGCTTCTTGATGGACTTCTGTGAAAGCTAATTTGTAGCATCATCGTTCCGTTTGATAAGCACACTCTGAAGCACCACTCTCGTTGAAGCACGAGTTCAAACTCACCTAACTTAGCTCGTTTATCTTTATTAAAAATTCGTTTTACAGGGCTTTATCCCCTCCTATAGCTATGCTAAAACACTTAAATGTGTACTCCTAATAATAATATAGATCTAGGTAACATCAACGATCAGTGGGCACGCTGCATGGGCTGCCCCGTGCAGCCGTGTTGGATTTGCTTGATGCCTGTAATTGTGGTTATCGATCGTGGCTGTATTGATCTCATAGCGATATCCGAGTTATAGCGCTTCCCGGCACAAAGGATATTACACTTTCTTGCGAAAGGTAAATATTTAAGTAGACTGCGAGCAAAAAAAACCTATGTACGAACACTGAAGTATATAGACAAACATTCGTAACAAAACAAATGCATATGGACTTGTCTACGCCGAACACACCTGGATCGACAAAAAGTTAGCTCCTCTTTATCTCGGGGTGCCACATTTTTCGGGTTATAATCGTGTTGTAAACGTGCGCTTTGCAGTTTACTATTGTTATTCTCCCATCATTACACACAAACACACACACACATCCTTTACATGCGCGCGATCGATTATCCAATTGGCAGAATGCATTAACTTTGGCTACGAATTTGACTTTGGCTTAAACAAACACAAATTGTGGCAGTAACCAGAGATCAGACGGAATTAAAAGCCAACATTTGTTGTATGTACATGTGTGTGTGCGCATGTGCGAAAATGGCCAAACCGCTTAGTCGCATGCCCGTTGAATTGCGGTTGTTGAACATTCATCAATTCATCAGCCCGTCGAATGCTTTACATTTCGCTTCGACTGTCGAATGTCTGACTGTCGGCTGTCGATGCATTGTGTGTGGCATTTCGTGCGCAGCTCAATCAAAAAATACACAACAGAAATTCGCTCTCGCATTCACATCAAATTAATGTAATTACTTTTGACGAAACAAACAACTCGCAAACGTTTCGAATCTGATGGAAGTAAGTAAGAGGCATGAAATATATGCATTCACATACAGAGAAAC
>JARSSU010036274.1:0-10433 GCA_029619165.1 Eurosta solidaginis | reverse complement strand
AAACAAACATTTATTTAACTGAAGGAATAACAAAAAAAAAGACAGAGTAAGTTCGATAACAGTTGCGTGTGTGTGTAGCAGTGTGTGCACAGAACAATATTTCATAGTGTCCACGATGGACACCTTTCAGGTCCACGTTTTGGCCTATATCTCGAGACCCTAGTCACCAATAGATATGAAAACTACCCTGTACTAAAGCACTCATCAACACCTTTCATTTGATGTCCATATTGTATAAACACATTCTAGGGGTGTCCGGGTCCACGTTTTGACCTATATCTCGAGACCCTAGTCACCAATAGGTATGAAAACTACCGTGTACTAAAGCACTCATCACAGCTTTCATTTGATATCCATATTGTGTATACACATTCTAGGGGTGCACGGGTCCACGTTTTGGCCTATATCTCGAGACCCTAGTCATCAATAGGTATGGAAACTACCCTGTACTAAAGCACTCATCAACAGCTTGCATTTGATATCCATATTGTGTAAACACATTCTAGGGGTGCCCGGGTCCACGTTTTGGCCTATATCTCGAGACCCTAGTCACCCAGGGGTACGAAAAATACCCAGTATTAAAATACTCATAAACAGCTTCGATTTGATACCCATATTGTACAAACACATCCCAGGATTGCCCAGGTCCACGTTTTGATCTCAAGACCCTAGCCAGAACGGGATAAAAAGTATCCTATGTCCGTTCCCTGGTTCTAAGCTACCTCTCCACCAATTTTCAGCCAAATCGGTTCATCCGTTCTTGAGTTATACTTAGTGTAACTAACACCACTTTATATACATAGATTAAAAGAAACCAAAACTTTATATTTTATACTAACTCTACTGTATTTATCAATTTGTGTTGCATTTTTATACACCATTCAATATCTTTTATTTTTATTATTTTTTTCTCTACATATAAGCGACTGCATGACTGTATGCATAGAAATTGTTAATTATCTGAGCTAAATTCTCACACAAAACTTTAATTTTTTTGAGATGCATATCGTTTAGCTCTAATGTGAAAATGTGCTAAGTCACTATTTTTTGAAAAATTGTATTTTAATGCAGTTTTAAACTGAATTCAAAATACAACGATCACAAAAAAATATATTTTAATTTTTACGTGCTGTGGGCAATGATGTGTAAAAGTGCTAAGTCGTCCGCTGTTCAAAAAAAAATATGCTAAGTCAACCAGTCAATAATATAAATCTGAATTACTAGTCATTTCTTTGTGCGCGCATCTTATTTACTTATTCAATTCATTCAGTCTAAAAGTACATGCTTTGTTGTTGTTGTTGTATTAACGATAAAGACACTCCCCGAAGGTTTGGGTCGATGTTGATGGCCCTTTGCCGGATATAGATTCGGTACGTTCCGTTAACAAAGCACTATTAAGGTACTAGCCCGACCGACCATCTCGGAACGATTTATATGCCCACATTAAACCTTCCAGGCCATCCCGCCTGCCCCACCCCCTAGCTCCATGAGGAACTTGGGGTCGCCAGAGCCTCGGCTGTCAATGAAACATGGGTAGGTGAGGTTGACAATTGGGCTGGAGAAGCTATATATTGCGCTGGAAACCCCCTCGAGAGGGTTGCGAACACAACCCCTTGAAATTGGATTCACCCAATTGAGACATGCCTTTGGTGTTTGATAAATGCTTTCGCTGACTTTTATCTACTTCAATTGTTACATGTCGATAAATACATGCTTTCTTACAGCCTAGTTAAAAAAAGAAAACAATTCACGTTTAAACTTATATAAGCTGCTATTAAAATTAATAACACTACTGAATCTATTTGCTATGTAGATGTATAGTCCTAGTTATAGGTTGATTCATAGCATAATTCCTTTTATGAGTTATTTCGAAAAATAACACAGGCTGACAAAATTCAACCATTATTCAGACCCAGAAACCAGACTATATATTTCCGTAGGTTTATGATGCGCTCAATCCAAATCTGGCTTTGCTCTATCAGCTCTGGTTTTTGAGATATCCTAACCTAAAAGTGCAAAAAACACGATTTTTATCCATATTTGAGGTTATGTAGCCTTGCAGATGTTTTCTTTCACCAAAATAAAGATGGCATCTTTAAGTACAAGTCTTCTTCTTTCCAAATGGCGTTGAGTTTGCTCAAAATACGTTTGCTTTCGCTGAGATATCGCATTTTGAAATTTTCATGTTTCTAAATTTCCCTACACCTGAAAATCGATTGAGATAACATAGACATGATATAGTCGATACTAATTTTCTTGAATTGAGTCTTATTTTTCTTAAAATTTTGTCTCACACCATAAGTTTGCTAACTCACCACACCCCTACACTATCTAACCCCGGGTACCAAGTCACACACAGCCCTAACCCCGAGAAACCACCCCTATCATACCGCAAGAAGGCTAACCCACTTAACCCTGGGGACAGCGTTTACTCGCATATTTTTCCTAAAGTAAGTCTTATTTATCTAGATATCTCACACCGAAAGTGGGCTAACCAACTTAACTGTTAACCCATCAACTTCCGTATCCCCTCACCCCCTAGAAACCAATCCTACTACACCAAAAATTTCAAAATACGATATCTCAGCGAAACCAAATGATATTTGAGCAAACTCAACGCCGTTTGAAAGAATAAGATTTGTATCAAAGATGCCGTCCTTAATTTTGGTGAAAGAAAACATCTGCAAGGCTGCATAACCTCAAATATGGGTAAAAACGGTGTTTTTTTGCACTTTTAGGTTACGATATCTCGAAAACCAGAGCTGATAGAGCAATTTTGTGGCCAGATTTCGATTCATCGCATCAAATCCTTCGAAAATATATAGTCCGGTTCCTGAGTCTGAGATGCTGTCGGCCTGTGTAATCTATTATGCCGAAGATCACGCAGTGGAATATATGGAAGGAACAATTAGATAAATCAGAACATTTCGTGCTAAGTTTATACATTATAGGAAAGCATGGTGAGATAAAGGTTCTTCTGTCATGTAAAGCCTGAAGGCCAAGCACTTGCGCCTGCTGGTATGTGATGGAGGCCGTCTGCCGGTGAAGCATACGTAAAGCAATATTTGTAAAAAATTGTTGAACTACCTCAATTTATATGAGTTAGATTCATAGAAGGGATTCCATATTATTGAGCAATATCAAGACCACTTTCTGACCAAGGATATATAAAGTGCCTTCACGTAATAGGGTGCTTAAGGTCACTGGTGTTACGTCTACTGAAACCAGCCGTTGCAACAAATTTTGAAACAATTAAGTCAATGTGACTAGAAAAAGAGAGTTGGAGTCAAAATTACACCAAGTGTTTACCTCTCTGGACACGATTAAGAGATTTATCATTTATTTGTAGATAAGTATGTGCAGTTTTTTTGTATAGACACAACACAGCATTTGTTTGAATTAAAAATAAATTATTGTCTGCGTACCATCCGCCAAAAGAGTCCAGATCAGCACCGTTAGAAATAGTTTGACAAATAAATAGTATTTTTTGTGAAATCATAGTTTTAGTGTTATATTTCAATCATTTAAGGGGAGGAGTGATGGGAAAACATATTGAGTAAAAAGTGGAGAAAAATGTGTTTTGAGTGCGGAAATTGTGCAAGTCATAAAATGCTGCTGGGTTGGCATAAATGATTTTTTATTTATCTTTTTCAAAGCTTCTGCAACTCAAAACATTGCAATTAAGGTATCCCAAAGGGTATTTCAAAAATTATTCAGTTTTTTTCGTCTCCTGTAAAATTCGTAAAGTTGACTTAGCACATTTCACATTAAGCTAACGATAGTATGTATTGTATACGTATATCATGAATAAGATACACGGGTACCCCAATGCTACTCAAGGGCGTCCAGTCCCAGGGCCACAACAGCAGTTGCGCCCTAGCCTTCCAAAACCCAGGCGTAGTCACCCGTCACTTACTCCCAGAGTGGCGACGTCTCCCCCTATGCACTTCAAAATTCTGCAGTTAAACTGTAATGGATTAACTGGGAAGATCACGGAGATAGTCGATTTCATGAAGCGGCACAACATCCACATTGCTGCGATTCAAGAGACTAAACTCACAGCCAGATCTGTATTGCAGACCTGTTCTGGGTATATGTCCACAGAAAATATCGCGAGAGCGAAAATGGAGGCGGCCTCGCGTTTATCATACCACACTCTGTGCAATCATATATTTGATCCCGACATCGACCGCAGGGACAGTGTCTTAGAACGTCAAGACCTATCTGTCCGGTCAGGCAATGCACACCTAGAAATCAATAACATCTGCATCCTCCTGCCACCTGTTGCCCCAGTGGGATACCGCCCTAATATCAGCGCCTTACTCACTGGCAACAATCGCATTATCTTAGGAAATTTCAATGCCCACCACGATCTATGGCATCACACTTGCGGGTGGACAGTAGGGGTAAGATGTTGGCGGATCAAATAGAAGAGACGACGTGCTGCACAATAAACGGACACGCTCCCACACGTATGGTAGGAAGCTTTCCCAGTTCGCCGGATACATCAATCGTGAGCGCAGGACTCGTAAACTGCGTCAACTGGCAGCCGATGGTAACATTGGCATCCGACCACCTGCCTATACTTATTTCGCTCGAGCGTTCCGCCGACTTCATCGTCACAGAAAAACGCACTTTAATTAACTTTAAAAAAGGAAGGTGGAAAGCCACTTCGCTGCCCTCCATATCCCGACTGATACTTTAAAAAAGATAAATAAAAATCATTTATGCCAACCCAGCAGCAATTTTATGACTTAGCACAATTTCCGCACTCAAAACAAATTTTTTCTCCACTTTTTACTCAATATGTTTTCCCATCACTCCTCCCCTTTAATGATTGAAACATAACACTAAAACTATATATTTGACAAAAAATACTATTTATTTGTCAAACTATTTCCAACGGTTCTGATCTGGACTCTTTTGGCGGATGGTGCGCAGACAATAATTTATTTTTAAATTCAAATTCTGTGTTGTGTCTTACTACAAAAAAACTGCCACATTTATCTACAAACTAAATGCTAAATCTCTTAATCGTTGTAAAGAGAGTTAACACTTGGATGTATATTTTGACTCCAAACTCTCTTTTTCTAGTCACATTGACTTAATTGTTTCAAAATTTGTTGCAACGGCTGGTTTCAGTAGACGTAACACCAGTGACCTTAAGCACCCTATTACGTTGAAGGCACTTTATATATCCTTGGTCAGAAGTGGTCTTGAATATTGCTCAATAATATGGAATCCCTTCTATGAATCTAACTCATATAAAATTGAGGTAGTTCAGCAATTTTTTACAAATATTGCTTTACGTATGCTTCACCGGCCAGACGACCTCCCATCACATACCAGCTGGCGCAAGTTCATTGAATCCGCCTCGGCTTGTTTCATTCCCGCCGGTAGAATTCCCGAAATTCGGCCCCAATTCCCGGCGGAGGCCGCAAGTTCAGCGAGAGAACGTGGCCTTATAAGACAGCTCGATCCTGGCGACCCCCAAATAAGGGATATAAACCAACGCATCAGATTGCTTGTGGATGAACACAAGCGGGCGAAATGGGAGGAGCACCTAAGCGGTTGTAACCCCTCTGCCGGTGTAGGTAAACTTTGGTCCACCGTAAAGTCCCTATCGAATCTGTCTAGGCACAATGACAAAGTTTCCATCGCCTTTTGCGATAAAGTGCTGTCGGATGCGAAAAAATTCGCGAGCGCTTTCTGCCGACAACATATAATGCATTCTACGGTCGACAAAGATAGACGGAGGGCCAACAGACACGCGCATAAACATAAATTCAGCGGTTGAGGATGCCATCGGTCATGCTAAACCATCCAAAGCAGTGGGGCCAGATGGCATAGCCATGCCGATGCTTAAAAGCCTAAGGAAAGAGGGTTTCAAATATTTAGCACATGTCTTCAACCTGTCTCTTTCCACCTTTGTCATTCCCGAAAAATGGAAAATGGCCAAGACGGTCCCGCTACTAAAACCTGGGAAACCAGCTAACATAGGAGAGTCATATCGCCCGATATCTCTCCTATCGCCAGTAGCCAAGACGCTTGAAGCCATTTTGCTCCCCTACCTCAAAGCAAATTTGCAGCTAGCCTGCCATCAGCATGGCTTCAGAAAACCCCATAGCACCACCACCACGCTAAATGTCATCAGCACCCAGATAAATTGCGGTATAAATCAAAACCCCCACCATAGAACAGTACTCGTTGCGCTAGACCTATCAAAAGCTTTTGATACGGTCAACCATGGCACGTTACTGCAAGACCTGGAAGGGTCTACCCTTCCCCCATGTCTTAAAAGGTGGACCGCAAATTATCTGGGTGGTCGGCAGGCATCGGTGCAATTTAGAAATGAAACATCAAAACCAAGAAGAATTAAACAGGGGGTGCCACAGCGTGGCGTCCTATCCCCACTTTTGTTTAATTTCTACATATCCAAGCTACCTTCGCCACCAGAAGGAGTTACTATCGTTTCTTACGCCGATGACTGCATAATAATGGCCACAGGCCCAGGCCCAAAGATCGATGAGCTTTGCAACAGAATAAACGACTACCTCCCTGATCTCTCCAGTTTTTTCGCCCCGCGAAACCTGGCATTATCACCGAGTAAATCCTCCGGGATCTTATTTACAGCATGGACGTCCCAAATGTCGACCATTTTGAACATCCACATCCATGTCACTACGCTACCGACTCTCCTACACCCCCAAAATCTTGGGTGTGACGTTTGATCAGGATCTACATTTTGGTGAGCATGCATCCGCAATTGTACCGAAAATCCAGAGCCGTAATAAAATCCTCAAATCCCTTTCTGGCAGTACTTGGGGAAAAGACAAAGAAACGCTCATTACCACATACAAAGCAATTGGCCAGCCGATTGCATGCTACGCGTCTCCTATATGGTCGCCAAGCCTAAAAATTACCCACTGGAATAAGCTACAGGCCTGCCAAAATACTGCTCTCAGAACCGCCACGGGCTGTCTTCTTATGTCCCCAGAACAACCATCTACAAAATGAGGCGAGAATACTCCCCATCAGGGAGAGAAATGATATGCTAACCAAACAGTTCCTGTTGAATACCCAGAAACCTGGGCTTCCCAACAGACATCTGATTGATGAGCCATCACCGCCTACGGACTTAAGGTTAGGGGATCAGAATATACCCGCGGTAGGTATGCCTGTCGTAAGAGGCGACTAAAATACCAGATTCAAGGGGCTGTGTAGCGCAATATATACAAACCCAATTGTCAACCTCACCTATCCGCGGCGAATCCTGTTTCATTAACAGACGAGGCTCTGGCGACCCCAAGCTCCTCATGGAACTTGGTGGTGGGGAGGGAGGGAATGACCTGAAGGTTTAAAGTGGCCACATAAATAGTTCCCGAGATGGTCGGGCTAGCACCTTAATGGTGCTGTGGTACCGGAGCGTACCGGATCTGTATCCGGCAAAGGACCATCACATCGATTACACTCCCCAAAGCCTTCGGGGAGTAACCTTATCGCTACAACAACAACAACAAGGGACTTAAGGAGTCATCTCCGTTAGCATTTTGAGGAAATACGGCACCTGAGAACTCAGTCGTATGAAGCAAAAAAACACAAGCAGATCCTTGGTGAACTCCACAAACAGGCGTCGGACCTTTATGCCAGGAATTGCCCAGTGAATCCAGTACTCAAAAAACAGTACCCAAAACTTCCGGAAGAGGAACGCATACTCCCCAGGGAAACGCGGGTCACTCTGGCTCAACTTCGTTCTGGATACTGTAACCGGTTAAACTCTTACATATCCAGAATCAACCCCGACATACCAAATGTATGCCCCGCTTGCAATGTGACTGCAACCATCTCTTTAATTGTAATATGGAACCAACGCCTCTAACACCCTTTCATTATGGTCCACCCCTGTTGAAACAGCAAGTTTCTTTGGAATCCCGTTAGAGGATATTGATGAAAATTTGTGATCGGTCGCAGCTATTAGGTGGGGGCGAAGCATTGCTAGAACAACAACCCTTACTTACTTACAAACAACACACAACAACAACATAAACGCGAGGCCGCCTCTACTTCCGCCCTCGCGATCTTTTCTGTGGACATTATACCCAGAAGAGGTCTGCAGAGCAGATCTTGCTAGATATTAGTCTCTTGAATCCCAGCAATGCTAAGACGTAGACTACGGGACGCCCTAGGGCGTGAACAGCAAGGGGCCACAAAAGATTATAGAAGTTACGTGGACGTCTGGTTTTGGGATCTAGCCCAGAACAACCTGTCCGATGCAAACCATCTCTTACACGAGACACACTGACAGGAGTATGACCGTCCTAAAAAGATTCTTTTCCGGCAGATGCGGCAAAAACCATTTCCAGGACCGGGGTCAGGAGACGGACCTGGATTGGGTTCGATACCTTCCCGGAGCAAGAGAATATGGAGCAGTCCCGCTGCAAGGATCTGCTGGGGGATGAGAATTTGTGGGAGGGACACAACAAATTAAATGGGGTTACACTGAAATGACAGTCCTTGGTCGGGAAAAATCCCGAGTCGCTCCGGTACATAGAACCGACGGCCTTGGGAATCGTTAAATTTGCGTCGTGCTCCTCTTTAATTTTTCCTATATGTTTTACACTGACTATGAATGGCATCTGCAAGACAGATGAGTTTTACTGAGAAGCTTTTCATGGTAGAAATACACTTATGGTGTTTGCCAAATCAAAGCCGAGGGGTGACCCCACTTAGAAAAACTGTGTTTTAAATTGAAAATCTTCTTTCTAATGTTTTGATGTTGCTTAGCCCGGGAAGTGCACTCAGTGGGCGGAGCACGGGACCACCACACCACTATACTGTGACAAAATAAAACGTGTTTGACACTGAGCCAATTAAGAGCTTCGATCATGCATTTTTATTGAAGTGTCATATCGCCACATCAGGATAAATCTCATGGCTTTGTTTTGTTTATGTACTAGTGCATCATTAGCCATAAGAAATCTGTTGAGTTTTAACTATAATGTTTACTTTTTTTATGTTTGTTTGTTTTAAAGGTGTGTTCAATTTATACTTATTATTAAGAGTTCATGAGTTTAACACCGGCTTATAATAATTGAATATTCAATTAAAATGTTTTTTCTAAGAGAAACTGAAAAGAAAGAAAGAAACATTTACTGTCATATTGCGATGGTACCATTTCGAAAACCGCCACGTAATCATCGGGCAATTTCGTTCGCGGTTCGAATATGGGTGAAACCTTTGATAACATTACGAAATTGCCTGATGATAATTACGTGGCGGTTTTCAAAATGGTACCATCGCAATATGCCAGTAAATGTTTCTTTCTTTTCAGTTTGTCTTAGAAAAACATAATAATTGAGTATTCAATTCTTATAAGCCGGTGTTTAAACTCATTAATTCTTGATGATAAGTATAATGTTTACTTATATATTTACATGACCATAGGATGGACTATTTGTTATAAATATTGTTATTATGTTGTTTATTTAATAATTAAATTTTAAACACTATATTATTTATTGTTAACATAATTACCTTTTATTTTTAAAAATTTTAAAATTTTTTGTCTAATCAGAAAAATTTTCCAGGATCAATTTTAAGTGAGTTTTTATTTGTGGTACTAGGTAGGATCATAAAATTGGTTTTGATTATATTTAGTTTAAGTGTGTTACTACAAAGCCACCTGTATAATGAATTTAACTCTTCCTGCATTTTACACCCATCTAACATGATATCTGAATCACTTATTTATATGCATCTTCCGCAAACAACCTGATTTTGGTAAGTGTAAAGGCAAAGGATATGTCGTTTATACATGTATTAAATAGGGTTTTGGTAAATACCGATCCTTGTAGAAAGCCTATTTCCACCAATGTCTCATCCAAAACCACAGACTCAATAGCAGGTTTTTTGTTTCCGGTTAGTTACACTTTTACTCAATTTGCCGATTTTATGTAGCTTAGTGAGCATTAGACTTCTATCAAATTTTTTTTTCAGTTAAATAAATAAAAAAAAATATGTTGTCTTTAGCTTTAACATTAAAGTACGTGTATTTGGAATATGATATGAAAAAGGTTACATTAAAAACTCAAGCGCATGCGGCGGCTGTTCTTTGCCATTTCATCTAAAACTTCATCAACGGTAACAATTTGATCACGGTGGATGCTTAATGATGCACAGCCATTCAATCGATTTTCACTCATCGTATTTCCCAAATAGTTTTTAGTCAGCCTAAGAGTCGAAAAAGATCTCTCGTTCGTTGCCGTTGTTACTGGAAGCGTACACAAGATTTTCAACAACATGTGAACATTAGGAAAAGCCACAGAATTGCATTCCTGTAATATTAATCATAGATAAATTGATAAAAAAAAACCGAAGTACCTCCTTCAGGAATAAGTAGAATTCATGCTTTTTGAGCCTATGCATGAGATCTT
>JARSSU010036273.1:0-22469 GCA_029619165.1 Eurosta solidaginis | reverse complement strand
TTTTTGATTTAGTCGCCAAGCCCGTGATAAAATCTATGCAATAGCTTAAAAAATTGTATTGAGCCATGACCGTCCGTCCGTCTGTCCGTTAACACGACAATTTGAGTAAATATTGAGATTTGAGCTTATCTGTACCCAGAATAGATTGGTATTGAAAATGAGCGAAATCGGATAATAAGCACGCCCACCTTTTATATATATAACATTTTGGAAAACACAAAAAACTTGATTATTTAGTAAATAATACACCCAGAATGTTGACATTTGACGTGTGGACTGATATTGAGACTTGATAAAAATTTGAAAAATTTGTTTTAAGTGGCACCGCCCACTTGTGATAAAATCAGTTTTACAAATACTATTAATCATAAATCAAAAATCGTTAACCTATCGTAACAAAATTCGGCAGAGAGGTTGCCTTTATTATTAGGAATGCCTTGAAGAAAAATTAACGAAATCGGTTAACGGCCACGCCCACTTTTATATACAAGATTTTTTAAAAGGGTCGTGGACGAATAAAATAAGATATAGCTTTGCAAAAAATTGTATTTCATTTCCCAGGTGGATTTATAAGAATTAATAGGAAGCACTTCAGATTTTGAAAAATGGGCGTGGCACCGCCCCTTTTATGACTAAGCAATTTTCTATGTTTCGGGAGCCATAACTCAAAGAAAAATTAACATATCGTAATGATCTTGTCTACACATACGTAAAAATGAACGGGATCGGTTAAAGGTCACGGAAACTTAGATATAAAGCAAGTTTAAAAGGGTCGTAGACTAGAATAATAAGCTATAACTTAGCAAAAAATAGGTTTGAATCAATGATATTTCACTTATCCAGTTTTACTGTAAGAGGAAATGGGGAGACATTTTTCTTTTAAACGGGCGGTGCCACGCGTTATGTAGAAAAGTAATTTATCTGAAATGAAATGTACAATTGAAGCTCACGCTGAGTATATAATGTTCGGTACACCCGAACTTAGACACCTTTACTTGTTACTACTATCTTTGAAGAACGATTTGTTATTATCAGTGTTACTGAAAAATTTACACTTGCACCAACCTTAATATTCTTTTAAAACTTTTTAAAGAGGTTTTCAAGTATTTTCTTCGGTACGTGGTAAGTTTTTTCTCAATAAATCTTTCTTTTCAATAATCTGTTTTTTTATCGTTCAACTGAAACTCATAAAAAAACGTATGTATTTTCTTTTGTTTAGAAATATTCTTCAAACAGAAATTTATTCATACGAAGCACAGATTCATGACAAAAATCATTCAGTTCTTTGATAAGAAAAAGTTACAACATTTGTAGTTCTTAGATAATTGGCTTACACTTTCTTTTTTATACAATACTTCTTGAAAAAAACTCAGTTTTTATAACATTCATTACATAAACAGCCTAAATTTGTTGCAGGTTTTCTCCTTCTTCTGAGTTGAGTTGTCAGGGAAGGCTTTCATTTGATGCACGACTATATAAAACATTTTCATTAAATCAAACAACAATTCAAAAAAGTTACGCCTACCAACTCGATTTACATATGTCCGTTCAGTTTACAAGTACATATGTACATAATTTCTTTATACAAAAGTAGCTCTAACCGCGATAGGAAATCCTTTGCGCTTTAGGGGCTTCACCCTTTGGATCTGGGCTTTTAACGAATATTACGGGCACGAGTTTGAGTTACTTTTAGTATACCTTCATTCCCGACAGTACCATTGCGACACGTATAATGTTTCTTGATACTACGAAGTGAACATAATCAGGGTCCGGCGATATTGTAGAGTCGTTCAACGTTAATTATTTTCTCACTAAGTAGGGATGTGAAACCTAGTAAAGAAGTAGGAAGAACTGGCAGTCTTCCTCGCTTTAAGTTACAACACCATCGTAGCCTTCATCATAGAGCTCCATAATCCACCCTGTTGGTATTGTAGCAGTCCCATTATCCACCCTCATGCAATGCACAAAAATCCGCAAAGTAACAAAATTAAAAACTAAGTTCACCAATACAAGCGCAGGCTAGCTATGGTAACCCCGCGACTTTTCCGTCTGTCCCCAGAAAGGCGCATACGAATAGAAATCACGAACGGCACTTACTTTACGTTAAATTTAATTAAGAATTCTTCCCTGAAACCGAACGGATTTAACATAAAATATTGTAAAGTTATCAAGATAAATTTATCTGTGGTCTACCATAGTAACCCGCGCGTGTACTCTATCTATATATATAAAAAGAAGTGTACATTTTGATTGTCACTCCATAACTCGAGAACGGATAGAAAGATTGCCATGAGGAAAGATACAGGAAGAGAGATGATGATTAGTTGATTTTGAAATCCCAAATCGGTTTAGCCATTCTTGAGTTATGATTTTTTTTTAGAAAAAATTCAAAATTTGAAAAAAAAATAAAAAGAAGTGTACATTTTGATTCACTCCATAACTGGAGAACGGCTCGACAGATTGCCATGAAATTGCATTGATGAAATCGCACAATATCAAATGGGGCGCTACATTAGCACTAATGAAGCTCTTTGGAGAACTTATTCATTTCCAATTCATGAGCGATATCCTGCTGTGGTTCATTTGGCTGTTCATCTTGAAAATGGCCAGCGTGTCTTTTACCGATGCAAATGTACAGCAGAGAGCAGCACAACCACCAGCAACAACATTAACTGCATTCTTTCAATTGTGCGAAAGCGATAACTTTGCCAGAACGTTGCTGTATTCAGATGTAACGCATTATTTCACTTGGACTGCAAAGAAATGGCAACGACGTAAACAAGGAACACCTCTTGATGGCCATCCGGGTGTTTTTTTTTGCAGATACCATGGGAAGATTGTACACAGTTCATCCAAACAATGCAGAATGTTATTATTTGCGATTGTTGTTAGTAAATGTTGTTGGGCCACGTTCATTTCAACATTTGCGAAGAGTGAATGGTCATTTATGTATGACGTATCGTGAAGCATGCGAGCAATTAGGTTTGCTTGAAAATGATGCGCATTGGGATTTAACGCTTCACGATGCATCGATTGCTTCTTCTCCACATCAAATACGTATCTTATATGCCATAATCGTGTCAACATGTTTTCCATCAAATCCTCTTGAATTGTGGAATAAATACAAAGATTTTATGGCAGAAGACTATTTGATTCGAATGCGTCATCACACAAGAAACACTGATTTGCTGATTTCATTGGAAATGTATAATGAGGCATTGATAGCGATTGAAGATATGTGCCTTACGATTGCAAATAAAGGATTAGGGCAATTAGGTTTGTCACCACCCAATCGTCCAATGCATAATTTATTTGATCGAGAATTGCAACGTGAACAACAGTATGATCCCAATGAATTGCAAACATTTGTGAATTTGAATGTTCCTAAATTAAATGACCATCAAAAACATGTCTATGATACCATCATCCAAGCGGTACAAAATGAAGTCGGTGGATTATATTTTTTGGATGCGCCTGGTGGTACGGGAAAAACATTTGTGATATCACTCATTTTGGCAGCCATTCGATCGCAACGAAAAATTGCATTGGCACTTGCTTCGTCGGGAATCGCTGCTACTCTATTGGATGGTGGACGAACAGTGCACTCTGCATTAAAATTGCCGTTGAATGTGCAGGTATGCTTATATTTATTGATTGATCACTTTAAAATTTAATCGATATTAATTAAAATGTAATTATTTTCAAATTAACAGGTGATTGAACATCCCACGTGCAATATTTCAAGAAATTCTGCGATGGCAAAAGTTTTGCAACAAGCAGCAATTATTCTATTGGATGAATGTACAATGATGCATAAAAAATCGCTGGAAGCATTACACCGTACAATGCAAGATCTACGTCAGAATCAAGAAATTTTTGGTGGTGCATTAATATTATTGTCAGGGGATTTTCGACAAATATTGCCTGTGGTTCCACGATCAACACCGGCGGATGAGATCAACGCATGTTTAAAGTCTTCTCTTCTGTGGCGACATGTGCAAAAATTGACATTGAACATAAATATGCGCGTTCAATTCCACAACGACCAATCTGCAGATCGGTTCTCGAAGCAATTGTTAGATATTGGCAATGGAAAAGTTCGAGTCGATAATACAAATGGATTGATTACATTGCCGAACAATTTCTGTACCATTCTCCAATCAACAGAAGAGTTGATTGAAAGTGTGTTTCCAAATATTGTTCAAAATTACAGGAATCACAATTGGTTGAGAGAACGCGCAATACTGGCACCAAAAAATTTACACGTCAATGCAATCAATTATCAGATTCAAGAAAAATTGCCAGGTGCAGTGACATCATATAAATCTGTTGATAGCGCAATGAATGCAGATGATGCAGTGAATTATCCAATTGAATTTTTGAATTCATTGGAACCACCTGGTATGCCACCGCATTATTTGAATTTAAAGGTTGGCTCATCAATTATTTTACTGCGGAATTTAAATGCACCAAAACTGTGCAATGGCACAAGATTAGTAGTAAAAAAATTGATGCCGAATTTAATTGAAGCGACAATATTGACCGGAACAGCGAAAAATGAAATTGTACTCATACCACGTATTCCACTGATTCCAACAGACATGCCATTTGAATTTAAGCGTTTGCAATTCCCAGTGCGTCTATCATTTGTCATGTCCATCAATAAGGCACAAGGACAAACGCTTCAAATATGCGGATTAAATTTGGAGGAGCCGTGCTTTTCACATGGACAGCTATACGTGGCCTGCTCAAGAGTTGGAACTCCAAATTGTTTGTTTGTGCTCGCTTCCAATGGGCAAACTAAAAATATTGTATATCCAAATGTTTTGGATTGACATTAATAATTTTGAAAATACAATGCATTCATTTCATAAAAAAATTATATCTTTCATTTCTTTTTTGGTTGGTTGCTACGAAGTGCAACGGGGTCCGCTAGTTTGGTATATAAATTTGCCTATATTAGTATTTACGATGCTTTTTTCCGCGAAGTAGACCAGAGACGGACTGGGACTAGGACTGGGACTGAGACTGAGACTCGGAGTGGGACTGGGACTGGGATTGAGACTCGGAATGGGACTGGAACAAAATAAATACCACCCTCTGGGACTGGTAATAAGATATTAAGAAGAATGAGAAAAACTTGAGAGAAGAGAAAAGAGAGAAGGAGACTGCGAAAGAGATAGAATGAGACGAAGATGGATGAAGCGGAAAATACGGAGGAGGATTGAATACAAAGATTAGGAAAAAGTGTAGAGGGGCGAGGGCAGAGTTAGACGGAAAAAGCTTATTAAAATGTATGCAGATAGACCAAATTTAGGGCAGAACAACGTCTGCCGGATCTGCTAGTCTATATATATATATAAATTAAATTCTGTGTGTGTGCGTGTGTGTGTTCGCTATGGAAACGTATTTCCCACACTTCAATCATCACCAAATTTTGGCTATAGATTCCTTCGATAAACACGAAATAATAATATCCTAGCAAACGGTGTATAGCTTATCTAATCCATTATTTTGCATGCATTTTATTTGACCATTACAAAAAAATAAAAAATTAACTTCGACTTATTAAAAGTCCTTGAAAGGACACTAGCAGGTACAACATTTATATGGGCAATTTACTCCTGACTGCAATCTAAATAAAAGTCCTTATGTCATTAGATCTCCTAAAATTACTGGTTTACGAGATATTAGCCAATACAGACATATACAATTTTTTAGTGCATTTTTAGCTTTTAGGTCAAATTTCCATGGAATTTTTTCACTACAGATGTCCAGATTTTTTTTTATAGATCTTATGTTTTATCCCCATTCTTTCAGTAAATGCGTGGTGAGCGAAATAATTATGTGGTCACAAGTCATAACCGCCTAAGTCTGTTTTTCAATTTTTTCAGGATAGCAATTGGGTATGATATTTATTGCTAATTGTTTAATAAATACACAAGGTGTATCGGTCTTCTTTTTAACTTTGCAAGCAAACTGTTATGTTTTTGCTTAATTTGAAAGATATAAGGGAAAAAGCAGTTAGGCTGTTATGACTTGTTGAATGAAAGCATTTAAAATGTCTTAGTTTGAGTTGGGCTGTTATTCCGAATAAAAAAATGTTTAGAAGTGCCTAAAGGTTAAATCTTATGTGTAGTTATGCTAATATTCCTTACTTTTAATTTATTAATTTTATTAACTTAAGTCAGTTTTATATAGTAAATCTTGAAATGCGATATGACTCACAGTAAGTTTATTTATTATTTCCAAAAATACTGGAATACAGACATATAAGGGCATATTTGTTGTAATTTAAACTTAGTTGGAGCCCTTTTGACAGATAGCACATATAAAATTGTGTCAAAAAGCTTTAACTAACTTAAAATCATGTTCTTTTTCAACTATAACTATGCCCCATAGTTTCTAGAACTACAATTAAACATTTTTATCAATATTAAGGATCCATTGAATAACAGTTAAAAATTCACATGTACATATTTTTATTATAAATACATAAAAATATTATTTCAAAAATCTTCGTCGCTGTCACACTCCGTCAAATCGGGATGGGTATTAAGCTGCTCCATACTTGTGCGAATGCTGTCATAAAATGAGTGAAATTCTGGTTTTATAAACTGCTTCAAGTCCATAAGATCTTTCTTTTTTTCTTTAGAAATGCATGGTAAGTTCTTTATATTTTGTATTTCTCCAAATCCTTTTATAGAACACCCTCTTTTGCCCACCTTTAAGATTTTAAATGGTTCTTCATTATCTAATGAAGTTTTGTATTGGACTTTGTTGGACGTCTTGGTATAACGAAGCCATCGAATATCGTGCCATACAAATTTTTCGCCATCCTCATTGAAACGTTTCCAAGAAAGTTTTGATTTGGATAAGTCCGAAAAGTAAAATCATTTGGCTGCATTTCAATAGTAGTAGTTTAGTAGTGGGTCCAATAGTATTTACGAATTGGTACCAATCTCTTGGGGTCTCAATTTCGACATTTGTTTTTTTTTCTTTCGCTCAATAAGGGCGTGATCACTATCGCACTCCATATGTGTATGGCCGGGTTCGAGGAATTTGTGGTCAATGTAATCCAATGTAGACGCATTGGAATAAATGAAATGAACATGGAAGAAACAAACGATTTTTTATTTTGCCCTGCGCACGAATCGCTATAAAATGTTTCTTCTGCTGGCAGCATTTTTAACAATTTAAAAAGACACGAGGAAATTTCATTTCCACCACGTCCAGCCATAGCTTCGTGCCACATGAAGCATTTTGCTGCATTAGTTGCAAGATCGTGAACCGTTAAATTAAACGTCCATAGTTGTCTTTTGTAGAAACTGATAGAATTTCGAAGAAAAGGTGTTGGTAAACATTGCTGTAAATCGAATGCAAATCTTTTAATAGTGTTCGATTCCACCTAGCGATTTTTATCTTGTCGTTTAGATTCATAAGCCAATTCAGCTTTAGCTATATGAATTTCTTTTTGCTCAATCAATGAAGCTTTTTCGTCTTCGGTTAGAGCGATTTTTGTTCTTGCAACGTAAGTGTCGCAGGTGCTATAAGTGTCTACCTTAGGTTTTTTAAATTTAAGACCAAGAGTTTTGAAAATTTCAGAGTATTTAGAAAGGCTTACTGGATTGCTTACTTTTTCCTTGTAAAGGCGGTGCATAGACGATAAATTGAGACTAGCAGGTAAATATTTTTGAGAAGTATCGCGCCGGTTGTAATGGCTTTCGTATGCAGGGAAACTTAAAATGTGTTCTTTAATTTCATTTTCCATCGAAGCATCAATCTTAGATGTAGGAGTATGCTTGCCTCGATGATCACTGAATTGCATAGACGGACAACTAATTTTTTTTCTAACGATAAAGCTATCACTTTCATCGAAACATTGCCTAAAATGCTTTTTGCATACTTTGATTGTATTACTATTAATCTGGAATGAATATTGCATTGAATTTTCTCGATTTCGTTTGCGTTCTACTGTATTGCATAGGGTGCCACATTTTTTATTCCCAACAGCTACTAATGATCCAATGTACAAAATTCTTTGGTCATAACTTCCCAGAGACCAGTAATGTTTAAATAGAGATTCTATTTGTTCAGTTGTAAATTTCTCTTTGCATTTGTTTCTACATAAATCAAACGTTGGATTGCAGGCCCTGGCTTTAACTATCCTACCTGAGCGCGTTGTGTATGATTTTCCCCTATTTCTAAGGTCACGGCGAAGCTTTTTCTTTGAATTTGATTTTGGTTTCGCAAGGCCGTTTAAATTATCAGGCTGGCGAGAAGTTTCTCCGTCGTTTGATAAGCAATCCATACTAGTAGCAGATCGTGATAAATCAAAGTCCGGATCCCTTATGGAGTTGTCTGAGTCAAATTCTCCACTATGAGGAAGAACGTCTTCATGTGCCTCATGACTAAGTTCTTTTGGATTATGCAAACCTAGTTAAAATAAAAGTTACCCTCGTAAATTTTAGTAATAAATACTTTTAAACTCCGGCATAATCTGCATAAAATGCTTACTTTCAATAACAGCTAAATTAAACTCGATTCCGTGGATTGATGACATTGTTTCATTTTGTACACATGGCACAAAATTGGAATAATAATTTTGGAATCGCCCATCGCAAGGCCTTTCAGGAATAAAGTTTTCTGGTTCGTTAGCATCTCGGTATTTTTGAATGTTGGTGCTGGCATTTTCGACATGAGATGTTCCACTTGTACCAAGAGTGACTATAGTAAAATTGAAAACAATTGTTTAGTTTTTTGTTTGGGTTATAGATAAATACAATATTGCAATCTAAAGACGAAAATGTTTACAATTCCGAGGCTGCTTACACGTTTTTATTTAAAATATTAAAAACGACACTAGAAATAAGATTGGTTGTGCGATAATAAAAATGTTTGGCCTTGGGGTTATGTCACTCTTTCAATTTTCAAATTACATGCAAATAATTTTGATTTACAAAATAACAAGGACAATCTTATTTCATTTAATTAATTTTATTTACTTACCTTCGTTGTTTCGACGCTCCGCTAATGACCTAGCCAATTCAACCATTTTCCTGCTCTGTCGGACATTTTTTTATCACTTTTCACAAGAAATATCACTTTTAAATAATTGCTATATAAGCTGCACAACTCCCTGACACAACTCTCTGACACAACTTAACTCAACTTAATAATTCCTTAAAAAAATATATTATTGAATATAAAAACCTATGTCTACTTAGGTACAGGTTTTTTGAAATAAAATTTGAAATGAGAACGTAATTCAATATAATATTTTCAAAAAGTCATGGCTTCCTATGGAAAAATAATTTAACTTAATTTATGCTAGCCAATGGCGGTTGTTGTAATTCGGAATAACAGCCTAACTCAAGATACAAAAAAAATATTGTAACGAATTTACTGCAATTCCCCTTATTTGCAATCTTCTGCCAACGTTCGTATCGCTAAACTGTTGAATAAATAACTCCAATATTGAATAATGGAAAAATGGCCTTTCTTAAAGTACTTCACAATAACACTTATACTTTGCAACGAATAGCTTGCTTAATAACCAAACTGACATATATTTGGCGCTATGTTTTGTAATAACGACTTAAATTTATATATGTCGTAATGGAAAAAACAAGTTACAATCTTAATTTGAAATAGGCTGTTATGCCACACAAAGGAACTAAATTATGAAAATGCTTAACTGAGCTAGGATACTTTGACGGAGAGTTTATGAGTTAGGCTTTTATGCTAAAACAGCCAAGCGAAAAAATAACTTAAGATGTTAGGTTTTTTTTAATAACTTTTTTCTAAAAAAGATACAGACATAAAAAGTGTATGACCCATGGAATTGATTACGCTGAACATGCTGGCACTAATAACTAAATTTTGTCCTAACTCGAGTTAGGCGAATATGGTTTGTGACCACAGAATTTGATACTTTTGCAAATCCCATACATTCTGTGGGTGTTCGTTCTAACCCACATGCAGTACAATAAGATACAATACTAAAATGTTTTAAACGAAAATTTCACCAAATATGCGTACAAAATTCAATTCAATTTACAGAACAATAAACTAAATTATCAACAAACAAAAGATACAAAATAATGCAACATTCATTCGATCTCGGGCGTTACAACGTACGCCGGGTAGAGCTAGTTGTTAATAAAAATAAAACAAGACACGCACCGTTCACTGCGAACATCGTTAACTCTGAAAATTAATAGGTATTGATTTGGACAATGGAAACATAATTTTTATTGGTTCTTTTCATAGTAAACTTACTAAAAATAGGGACTTAAAACATGGAAACAACATCGATGTATCATTCATAAAGGTCGACGTTTTCGACATCTTTTCTGAAAATAATATCGCCGTTTTGCTACTCTTCAGCACTCTCGTGTTTTGTGTGTTTTTTCACAAACTATTTTCTACTTAATAAGAATACAAATAGAGCCATTTTGCAAAGTGCCAGGTAACCTTGGTCAAAAGTTAAAAAAACAAGTAAGGAAGGCTAAGTTCGGGTGTAAACCGAACATTACATACTCAGCTGAGAGCTTTGGAGACAAAATAAGGGAAAATAACCATTTAGCAAAATGAACCTAGGGTAACCCTGGAATGTGTTTGTATGACGTGTATCAAATTAAAGGTGTTAATGATTATTTAAAAACGTAGTGGGCCTTAGTTCTATAGGTGGACGCCTTTTCGATATATCGCAATAAGGGTGGACCAGGGGTGACTCTATAATTTTTCGTAATTTTCGATATCGCAAACGTGGGCGTGGTCATAGTCGGATTTCGGCCATATTTTATACCAAGATAAAGTGACTTCAGATAAGTACGTGAACTAAGTTTAGTTAAGATATATCGTTTTTTGCGCAAGTTATCGTGTTAACGGCCGAGCGGAAGAACAGGCGGTCGACTGTGTATAAAAACTGGGCGTGGCTTCAACCGATTTCGCCCATTTTCACAGAAAACAGTTATCGTCATATAATCTATGTCCCTACCAAATTTCACAAGGACTGGTAAATTTTTGTTCGACTTATGGCATTAAAAGTATTCTCGACGAATTAAATGAAAAATGGGCGGAGTTACGCCCATTTTGAAATTTTCTTTTATCTTTGTATTTTGTTGCACCATATCATTACTGGAGTCGAATGTTGACATAATTTACTCTTATACTGTAAAGATATTAAATTTTTTGTTAAAATTTGACTTTAAAATAAAGTGGGCGTGTTCGTCATCCGATTTCGCTAATTTTTATTATCACACATATAGTAATAGGAGTAACGTGCCTACCAAATTTCATCATGATATCTTCAACGACTGCCAAATTACAGCTTGCAAAACTTTTAAATTACCTTCTTTTAAAAGTGGGCGGTGCCACGACCATTGTCCAAAATTTTTCTAATTTTCTATTTTGCATCATAAGGTCAACGCACCTACCAAGTTTCATCGCTTTATCCGTCTTTGGTAATGAATTACCACACTTTTTCGGTTTTTCGAAATTTTCGATATCGAAAACGTGGGCGTGCTGTAGTCCGATTTCGTTCATTTTAAATAGCGATCTGAGATGAGCGCCCATAAACCTACATACCAAATTTCATCAAGATACTTCAAAATTTACTCAAATTATCGTGTTTACAGACGACGGACAGACGGAGGACGGACATGGCTAAATGCATTTCTTTTTTCACCCATATCATTCTGATATATAGAAGTCTATATCTATCTCGATTAGTTTATGCCGTTACGGATTACCGTTATGCGAACAAAGTTAATATACTCTGTAAGCTCTGCTCAGCTGAGTATAAAAAAATGCAAGATAAGGATAACATTTTTTTTTCAAGAAAGACCCGATACCTACATACAGGAATTTCGGTTGAATGCTTGGTAATTATTGCTGATCATATGTGGTCGTGTAAAAAGCTGACTTCAGGCCCAACTAGACTAGACAACCTAAAAGCCCGAACTATGGACAAAGGATGCACCGTAACGTTAAGTTTCACGTTAATCAAGAAATTTCAATCGCCATAGCACGCGTTCGGTTGTGTATGAGTGAAATTAAAGTTAAGGACGACCGTTTCATGACGTTTGTAACGTAAACGAATTAGTTTCGTTTCGTGGCGAAACGAAACAATATAATATTGTAAGTTAATTTTGATTTTTAACGAAGCGAAATGGTATCGCTTCGTTTGTTGAGCATCCTTGTCATGGACTCATTCAGGTTATGTGAGGTCCTCACGGATCGGGCAGTTCAACCTTACCTTGCCATTGAAATGCTATCCATAAATATATAGAATGCGAAATTTTCTTAGTTTCTGGAATAATTCCTACCTAACGGCTCAATTATATGAGCACAAGTGTACCGGTAATCGCCATGCGCCCGCTATTCATATTGCTTTACTATTTTAGCTTCTTTCGTTATGATATAATTGTAATGAATCTGATGTAATCGCATTTTGTTGCGCTTTATCATATCGTCATTCTGCATAATAATAGCTACACAAATATAAACAACTTTTGCTTGTTTATTCGCACGCATGTGAAAGAAAAGAAAATGTACATGTGTTAGAAATTACACTCTCCCCGAGTAAATATTTGAATTCGGGTCTTCAAATTTCTATAACCACAGGCCTGCCATTGGGCTATCACTGCGTCTTTATGTATGTGGCTTAACCTCAGTTTTTCCCGTTTGTTGTCGCCTTGTCCGTTCTGTAGTGGAATTCACTAACTTATAACGATGCGATTTGTCGAGATTTTAATTAAAGATTTGTCGCTTGCCTTATCGATTGTACTATTCACTAACTTATTTTTAACGACTCGCAATAAATGGCATTTAAATTTCGTTTTAGTAGTAGAAAGGTGGCAGCACAGCTTAACGAAATCTAAAAAATGCGAAAAGCACAAAGGAATGCCAAAAATAAATAAATTCCGTATACTAACTGCTTTTAAAAGCCATTATTGTAAAAGTTTTTACATATTGTAAATGCGGTATTAATTTCTTTATTTCTCTGTTGATATCGCAGTTATTCTTGTACCCTTAATTGACCATCAAGTTGAGAAATAATATCATGAGCCAAGTCTGGGGTTAGTGGGTGCAGCTTTCGAAACTCCGTTACATTCAAGTATAATGGGTTATCTACTTCTCTAAGAAGGTGGCTGTCCACTGGCGATGGACTTAGTAATTCTTCATCTTGTGATAAAATGTACGCCAAGTACTCAAATGCAATTTGATTTATAAAGCAGCTTTTCGTGTTGAAAGTATTGAGTTAAAGTTCCGATTTTCTTTTTAATTAAAATTGCCAGAAATATTAATTTCGTGATTTTTAACGCAGCCAATTTACTTGCCGTTTATTTAATAACACAGCTGATCGTCGATAAACAAGTATCGATACAAAATAGTTACTGAATAACGAAATCGTTATAGTTATCGATTCGCAAATAAAGCGATGGCAAATGTGGTTAAAAAGTTAGTGAATTCCACTATGATGTCGAGTTGTTTAAATTTTTTTCCAAACAATAAATAAAATAAAACTTAAAAAATAATTGCTTGCAAAAATGCCTGAATTTATTAAAAGCAAATGAGTAATCCCCGCTTCGCAATAACAACTATCATAGCGAGTTGTTGTTTCTAGCACAATAAAGTTATAACTCTTCCAGATTTTTTAGAACTTGACCCCTTGGCAGTGCAAATAAAAAAATATCTCAGCCGTGCTATAAGTATGTTTAGCGAAAATTAGTACGATTTTTCTTTAATGAAAAATATCATGGTTAATTCATTGTTGAGCTGTGTAATAAATTACTACATTTATTCGCTTTAAGTATAGAATAATGCAGATATAATGACACAACTTTTGACAACATCTTTGAATTTGTGGAGAATTTTATATGAAACACCTGGACCGACAGATAAAAATATGAATACGTTTGCTGTAAATATGAAGCTCTGCGCAGGAGGCGAAAGAACTTAGAATTGGAAAACTCATAAATGCAAAGGGATTAGGTAAAATGGATGATGAGGTTTCATAGATGATTATTACAAGAAGAATGATGTTATTAGAAATACGAAAAGAAAAAAACATATCTAAACAAGCTTTTTTATCTGGCAAATGAAACACGTCCATAAATAAAGTTGCAGGTTGCAATAGTAGCCACCATGCAGTGAGTTTTCTAGTTCCGTATCATGATATTTTTGTAGATGTGATAGGCAGATGTCATTGTTGTGTTTCATTTTAGACAAAAGGCTAATGGCCTCACTACTTGGGCCATTTTGAAAAATACCAAAAATCAGCAAATATGTGGCTCACAAATTCAACCAGACTTCTATCTGGATTTATCTGGCTCAAATCGTTATTGTTGCATTTACATGAAAAATGTTTTTATCCGGCTCAGGGTATTCGCGATCGGATGATGCCTAGTGAAGCAAGGAATAAACAATTTCGCCTTCACCGCAACAACTTTATAAAGAAACATTCAAGACAAATTATTATGCTGTTTTCTGCTAAACCTTTTACCATACTTTAATACTGAACAAGCCAAATATCTTTTTCCATAAATATGAATTGAGAAACCTACTTTTTGAAGAGAAGTAATCTTTGTTTTGATTTTGGCCGAAATAGCTTGATCAAATACCCCACCGTGCGCCGTTCAGGTTCGGCAAAACATTTAGATCCTGCCCCACCTTTTTGTAAAAATTAAAAAGTAGCACGATGCAAATTAAAAGAAACTCGACCCAAATCTTCTCGTAAATATATCGCGTATTGTATTTTTATACCTTTAACGAAAATGAAATGGTACATATATTAAGTTTGCCTGAATCTCGCAAATTGTAAATCCTTAGACAGAAGGCATAGACCAACCAAAAAGTATACCGAAATGATCGGTAGTTTGAATGCAAACTACTTAGTCCCTAAATTTCTTGATAAGATGTCGTGATGGAATTTGAAAAGCGGGTATAGAGCCTCCAAATTTTCGTCGCGTACCTTTTAATTTTTTCTACTAATTGGCGGAGCGGGACCTACATGTTTTATGCCTTCGAACGGCATGTGCAAATAAGTTTTCACTGAGAGCTTTCCATGGCCGAAATACACTCGGAGTGCTTGCCAAACAGTTTTCTTCTAATTGAAAAACTTGTTTCCAAATTTTGATGCTGCTTTGCCCGGTCGTGAACTCAGGATCTTCTTATAAATTCATTAAATAATTACAGAAGAAGCGGAAGAAAAAAGAAAGGAGAATTGGTTCTAGTTATGAATGCAACCCTAATATAGATCGGCCCAAACAGGAACTCAAGCAAGTTTGTGAACGAAAAAATATCCAAAATCCGGGTCCAATGTGTACAAAGCTCTGCTTGAAAAGAAGCGAAAACAAGTTCATGGGGGATGATATCCCATTCCAGTAAGTCCTAGAACGGTAGTAAAATAACAAGAACTCGATCCAAACCTCGGAAACAAGTCCGATAACTAGCAACATGTTCGGTATCGCCCGGGGAAAAAGGGTGGAATGTTCACGTCGATGGTGGTACGCTACCGACTGTCACCCATAGATCTTAGGAGTAACGTTCGATAACACTCTCACCTTCAAGCGCATGCCTCCGAAGTTATATCCAAAACAACGAAGCCGCAACATAATCCTCAGTGGGAAAAATATAAAGAAACGCTGCTGGTCCAAAATACACAATGCAAAAGGCTGCAGATCCGCCAAATTGCTGCACAGAATTGCCACGGATGTCTTATGTCCCATGAACATCATATACGTAGTACAGAAAGGAGCTCAACTTTAAAGAGCATAACGAAATTCTGAAAGGCAGTTTTTGCTAAATTGTCACAATCTGGTCACCCTAGCAAAAAACGGTTTGATTTAGTGGAGCCTCCAAGATGGATAAGGAAACATCTTCGTAAGCATTATGATGAAATTCGGCACCTGCTACCCAGCCCGTTGATCCAGATAAGCATAAACCTACCTAATCCACACAGAATAGGAAACACCTTTACCAGCCCCTAAATTCCAACCTTCTCTGACGCTAAAACTCCATCGCCAAAAATCTCTAAAACAGTATCAAGTTCGCAGAAAAATATGCATCATTTAGTGCTATGTGGTTATAAGGAATAACCGCATAAGTCATATGTAACAAGCTAAAGGTGTCTAAGTTCGGGTGTAACCGAACATTATATACTCAGCGTGAGCTCAATTGTACATTTCATTCAGATACCTAAATTACTTTTCTACTTAACACGTGGCACCGCCCGTTAAAAAATTTCTCCCCATTTCCTCTTACAATAAAACTTGATAAGTAAATATCATCGTTTTAAAACTTTTTTTGCTAAGTTATAGCTTAGCTTATTATTCTAGTCTACGACCCTTTTTAAACTTGTTTTATATCTAAGTTGCCGTGGTCTTTAACGATTCCGTCCGTTTTTCCAGAAATATTTCTGCTATAAAGAAAATATGTGTACCCTATTTCATTACGATCAGTTAATTTTTCTTCCAGTTATGGCTCCCAAACATAGAAAATTGCTTAGTCCATAAAAGGGGCGGTGCCACACCCATTTCAAAAATTTTAATGTTTCCAATTTAATGTTATAATTCAATTTAGAAAGTAAAATTCTATTTATACAAAGCTCTTTTTCGCTAAGAATAGCTTATTATTTTCATCTACGACCCTTTTAAAAATCTTTTATATAAAAGTGGGCGTGGTCTTTAAACCAATCTCGTCCATTTTTTCTAGAATATATTTCCTGCCATAAGGAAAATTTGTGTACCCAATTTATTACGATCCGTTAGATTTTTCTTCGAGTTATGGCTCGCGAAACATAGAAAATTGCTAGTCATATTGTGCCACGCCCATTTTTTTAAATTATGAAGTTTTTCCTATTTATGTTATAATCCACTTGGGAAATGAAATACCATTGATATAAGCTCTTTTATGAAAAGTATAGCTTGTTTTATTCGTCCATGACCCGTTTAAAAATCTTTTATATAAAAGTGGGCGTGGTCGTTAACCGATTTCGTTAATATTTCTTGAAGCATTCCTTATAGTAAGGCAATCCTACCTCGCCGAATTTGTTACGATAGTTAACGATTGTTCTGACATTTAGTATGATAGAGTATTGGTACAACATTGATTCATATTTTATCACAAAGAGTGGAGAACAGGTGCCGCACTTAAACAACACAATATTTTACAAATTATTTGATATGAAGACGTCTTAATAATCAGTCCGCATACGTAAATATGCACATGCTGTCAGTCACGACACGTATGACCATTTACTAAACTAATCAGGTTTTGTGTTTTCCAAAAAATGTATATATACTAATATCTAAAGTAAGATCTCCCAAAAGTTTGGCTTAACGTCCAGAAGGTTAACATGCAGACGTATAAAAATCATGTGCTAGCCTTCGTATTTTATTCGTATCATCACACATTTACGCGCCTCATATTATACACCCCAATGAGCTAGTCACGGTACTTCGTCCGCTCCCCGTGTTCACACCAATGACTTTAATAATCTCCCGATCTCCCAAACCTTACAGTAATTGTACCAAGTGTATGAAGTGAACGACTATCTTACCAATATTCTACTGCAAGGTATCGCTCAACATGTACCGGACCAAGCTAGCACGGAGCGCGACAGGACATGGTCATCAGATTTTTTCGATACTGATGCAAATTTTGATGTATATGGACAGCTCTATATCTATCTCGATTCCTTCCCTACTACGCTGTACAACCAACCGTCATCCAATCGAAAAGTGTACATGTACTCGGTGTGCAAAGGCACGCTAATGAGTATACAAATACAAGAGTCTTGGATGTATATCCTTGTGACCATATGATACTAAATGTAATGCATACTGTGTCTGGCACCTTGATTTGATTAGAGATTTTTGTCGCGATGAGTTAGCGTAGCGAAGGTTGGCAATTCGTGGCGCCGGTCTGCGTGCGCTGAACCCAATTATGAAATATACACTATCCACCTACCACACGTCGCAGAGAAATAGACATCAGTGATACCAAGGCTTTATACGAGGTCACCTGGCCCAACTTCGTTTGTATACTGTAACTTGTATCCAAGAATCAACCCCGACAACCATACAATCTTTGATTTGTGAAGTCGCGGACCGACGCCTCTACACAGCAGCTACTGAGATGGTCCATCCCACTGTGTTAGAAACACGCTACTGTCCTCACTAGACTCCCGTAACCGAGAACTGTAGATGACATCTTCAGTCGTGAATTGGTCGCACCTATATACAATGGGCGCAAGTCGGTTGTTAACACACAAGCAACCATGGTGTCAAATAAATGGGCACTCTGTCGTGTTGATAAGTATAAAGAGCCCTTATGCAATATGCTATATCGAAACCAAGTTTAACAGCGAATCATGAAAATGTCAATGGTTTAGAACTTGTATATTCAATTCGTAATTAAGTTCCTAGCAGCCTAAGTTCTCAAAAATGTTTAAGCACTACCTTCTTATGGAAAATAACAAAAACTCAAAGCACACTTGTGTAGTCTGGACTAATTCATCCTGTACACGCGCTGTGGAATAATGGTAGTTACAACCTCATATATTGACATAATGGATGAAGAGCAAATATCTGAATATAGGATTTCCAGTTTCGTTCTATCAGCCGCGAGAATTTAAACTACGAGCTAAAAGAAAAGTGTGTGCCGGTTCTAGCATTACTGTGCTTTTCTCTCGACGCTTCCACCCACCACACTGCTAGCCACGCCGTTGCGAACGCTATAACTAATATGAACAGTCTAAACGTCTCCAAATATAAATCAGTCCACGCGAATTCTATCTGACTATTTGGTATATCATTATAAAGAAACAGGCATAAAGGTTAAAGTATGAACATCTCACAGCAAGAAGCGCATGCATCTGCTACTGCCGTATGAGTCATAGGAAAAGGCACAAGTAAAATGCACTACTGCCATTTTAGCGCGGTTTGTATTCAGTAGTGGTAAGCTAAGCTAACTAAGTTTGCTTAAACTCTAGTCCAATGATACACACTCCACAGGCTTGATAATAACATCCTGAGCACGTCGATTTTACAGTCACAGTTTAAGGCCCGACCATTTAGGGGTATGCTTTTTAGTGGCGCATACATTCTTTTTTTTTAGGTTCATCGAGATAATTTGTAGTTACAGGCAACAGGCTGATATTTTGTTCTTAACAACAAAACATGTAAGTTGAGAAAAAAATATCTATCACGAAGATATGTTAATACACTATCTAGGTTCCGGAATTACAAATGCACACTATTAAACATTAATATGTATAATATGAAAACCCCGCGCACAGTAAGTTCATTCGATGTTGATTAACTGCCAAACATTGCACAATGTTCACCAAACACTACCAAAACATTTGTGATAAATTTTATTGTAAGAATTGTAGAAGTGAATTATCCGAGTTTTCATCATCCAACGTCACATAATGTTTTAATTGATTATAACATAATATTCCCAACATTTCAGAGGAGGATATATGAGTGGAAAAAATATACAGTGTCTCAAGATCGCAAGTATCCAAACACATGCTCAATCCAGTTGTATGATCCTACACAGGATATCGAACTTGATGAAGGTGGAGTGAAAAAAAAATCTCCAAGGCGTAACACACACAAGACCAACAGCCCTGCTTATTGGGGAGAGATAAACCACCTGGTTGATACCAGTTCAGTAATGAAGCGTAATTAATCAAAAATAAATAATTTCTATTTCATGAAATACTGTAGTATGAAATTTTATATTTGAGGTCCAGGTTAGAGACCAACAAAGTTGTAATAACAAATTTTCGCTCGCGCTGTGATTCTCGGTTGGGCAATGTTCGAAACAATCTGTGATATTTTAGAAGGTTGCCGTGTTTGATCAAGATGAGGCTCTAATGGTGTAGTCAAGCCCAAATGCTTGTTGGGTAGTATTCGACGCCATTTTGAATCGAACGCAAAGTAAGTGATATGTTGAACTAGAGTTTACCTCCTGGCCACTTAAGCTCAGCTTAAACTTCAGTTAAATAGACTGAAAAACTGCAGACTACGTTTACGCGTAGTTTAACTGACAAACTGAGTTGACTTGTACTGAAAAACCGGGGCCTTAAATATTTATGCCAATAAATTTCGGCGATCTGCAATTAGCAATAATTAGTAGATAATCAGTGTTACTAAAATGCACAATGAAAGATTCGGAAAATTGGAACCTTTACTGAAAAAGGTTATTTAATTCGCAAAGAAAAATTCATATTTCTCCGATGTTACTACAGAAAAAACCGATTGTTTCAAGGCACATATCATACGTCTGACGCTAACGAAACCAGTTATGTGTTTTTTTTTTCAAATTTTTTGTTAGTATACTTATTTCAAATATATAGAGGCACCACATTTGTGCATATACCACGTTATTTTTATATCGCTTTTGGTTAGAAGTGAGAAAAACAGCTATGTGCTCGCCGTACTAGAGTACCCGGTTATGTCCCAGGCAGCCGGTTCTATAAACCGGAGCGACTCAGCATTTTCCCAACCAAGGGCTGTCATTCAGTGCCAACCCTATTTAATTTTTGAGTCCGATCACCAAATGTTCTATCCTCCAGCAGATCCTTGCAGCCGGCGAGTATCGCTGCACGTCCAATATTCTCCTTGCTACGAGAGGGAAATACTCGAAAATACTCAATCCGCGACATTGTACCTGCCCCGGTCTCATAGAGAAAATGGTTTTGCTGCGTGTGCCGGGAAATAATCTTTTTAGACCGGTCAAAGCTCTCTCTGAGCACAGTGTGTCATCGTGCACAGGGATTGTGATATCGGCCAAGGATGGCAGCTAGACCAAAAACCCACGACGACTGTATCTGTTTATAAATATTCTGTGGCTCCTGCTGTTAAAACCCAAGGGCGTCGCGTAGTCGCGCCTTAGACGCCCCCCACTACTTCATAGCCGCCCCACTGTCTCAGCAAGCCACAAGTACCCACTATTGCTCACGCACCCACGAGCTCATGCGGCCAGCTCCCTACTCATAACTACAATACTCCGGTAGTAGTGGTAACTCAATGCCGGAGCACTCAGCCATCGCCACCGTTTCTTACTACCCTCTACCACCGACACTAGGATCACGCAGTAGGTCCAGGGGAAAACAGGACTCTTAGCCCCTACAAACATTGCCAGACACAGCAACTATTATGATTGCGAACCAATCTGCCAATGCGGGCTCAGGCAGCAGACGGTGAACACTTCCTAATAGTATCTGGTATCTCAGCGACCAGCAACCCCGAAGGTATTCATCGCGCCCCATTGCTGTCAGGACCGCAAACCACTACACCGGGTACCCAAATGCTTACCAGGGACATCCCGTACCGGGCCACAACAGCAATTGAGTCTATGCCTTCCCAACCTCAGACGTAGTCACACTATCACTTACTCGCAGAGTGACGACGTCTCCCGTGGGCACTTCGAATCTGACAGTTAAACTGTAAGGGTTAACTGCGAAGTATCACGGAGAAGGTGATTTAATGAAGCGGCCATAACATCCGCATGCTCGCGCTCGAAGAGACCAAAACACAGCAAACATCGGGCCTGTGATAGTGACCTGCTCCGGAGACCCATAACGTCCCATAAGAATAGATCGCTATAGAGAGCGGAAATTACGCACTGCACGTTTACGACCCTAAAATCTTAGGTGTGACATCGCCACACTGAACAGGGATACATTTTGGCTGAAGCTGCCAACCCCCGCAATTTTACCGAGACATCCAGAGCGTGAATAAAAATCTCAAAATCTGACTTTCCAGCAGCGACTTGGGCTACAAGCAGCTCTCCACACGATATGATCGCAAACCGTAAGGGTTACTCACTGAAGTAAGAATACAGGCCTGCCCCAAATCATGCCCTTAGAACCGCTACGTGAGCGCGTCTCATATGTCCCAGAACACCACGTAACAATGAGGCAGAGAGGAATTCCCCATTAGGGAGAGCAATGAAAAATCTCTAAAACAACTAAGTTATATATGTCTGAACTACCACAGGAAGCATGGGGCCGTCCAACACTAACACCGGACATAACTGAAAATTATTGATATACCTAAGACATACCACTCCCATGGAGCTTAAGGGGGTAATCATCCGCCGTGAAGCATTATGAGGAATAACAGAGAAAAAAATTATGCAATTGTCAAATACCCTAGCCACGCCAAAGCAAATTTGAATCAAGTTCAATGAAATCAGCAGTGAGCATAACACGGCGTCACAATATTATCACGTTGTAAAGGAGTGAAAAGACATGTATTTTTCCTTTCACACATCAATAACAACAACCTTATTCCATAATATATTTAAAAATACTTACATTTTGCAAAATTTTCAATTGGCACACCAGAAATAAGTTATTGTTAGAAAATACTCTGTTGAAATAGTTTACTTTGTATAAACAACCTATGTATTGATGGTGGGTTTGTCAGCAGCAGCAGACGATA
>JARSSU010036272.1:0-18807 GCA_029619165.1 Eurosta solidaginis | reverse complement strand
CACAGACGTGAATATCAAAAACGTACGGGAGTATGCTCCTAACCAATACTTTAAATAGCCTCGTCATAAAACAATATGAGTCCCAAAAGATGTTTCTAATAAAATTAAGTTAGTTGACGCTTAGGCTTTTTCCGCCTTTGCTTAGCAAGTCACTCCAGTCATTCCTGCTTTGCGATAACTGGTACCAATTGGAAGCACCTGAACATAACATGACCAGCGAAGCTTTGGGCCTTAATTCATTTCACAAAAAAAATCGTATAAAATCCTAAAAACGAAGAAAAATTGGGCTTGATTTACCCCATAGAAACGCTTCCCTTAATTTATGGAATCAAGTAGTGTTGCCAAAAGTGAGATGTTTTTTTACTTGGTCATAGGAATAATTTTCTTAAAAGCATTCAAGTACTGATATGAGCTATAAAGGACGCTGTACAATTATTTTCCCAGACAACTCGAAGTTCTGCTCCCTGATTCTAGATTTGCTCCATAAAGTTTGCACCATGGCGAAAAGCAACTAATTATTTGCATGATACAGACGGAATACTACATCACCGGACTCAAGCAGAAAGTAAACAAATGCATATTCAACTGCAAGAGTGAATGCGCTCTTAAATAATGGCCGCTATGCTCCGGACGTGTCACTTACCCGGTGTCCTTTTACGTAACCGGCGCTGACTTCGCTGGCCCATTTATGGTGAGGACGTCCCCCTTGGAACGAGCTTCCTACTCGAAAGCATATTTGAATACTTCTCTATTGGTTTTACTGGTATGTAAATAATTAATTATTATTTTAATTTGTTGTCTTCAAGACCAAGTTATATTATAAAAAAAGCAAGAGCTTAAAGAAAAACCATATGGACTGCACCAAAAATCTTCGTCTAATGAGATAATAGCACCTGATTGGCGCCCTCAATTGACGGTGGTAAGGGGTAAAAAAAAACAACAAACCGTAGAAAACGAGTTATAAATATAAACTTGCAAAGTGCATTGATGGTCTGATGCGCTAAACGTCAAGCCTTCAATGTGTGGATCGCTGATGATAAACCGTCATGGCTCTTGAAATAGTCGGCTATACGGTCTATGAACTTTGCTTTTTTCTAATTTACTCGTTTTATATGTATAATAATTTAATATAATATAACTTAAACATTAAACATACATTTACAAAAATAATAAACTTGGTCTTGAAGACAACAAATTAATATAATAATTAATTATTTACAGACCAGTAAAATCAAACATAACAGAAAGGAAATTTTTTTTTCACTCAGGCCATTTAACCTTGAGCAAATTTTTGGTTAGAAGTACCTAATTAAAATTAAAATGCCCTTAATGATGAAAAATACAAAATATTTATACAGCTTTTTAAAATAACATTTCTCTAGAAATTTCTTATTTATTAGCTTTATATTTTTATGATGTGTACAAAGCGTGCAGTAAATTGGTCTTATTTGTTTCCAAACTGCTAGCTAATATGTTCTATCATACACTGTCAAAAAACCAGAGTTTGGAGCAGTGCAATAAATTTTGAGCAATAACACTGCTCGAACTTAAGTGGGACGACATAAACAAGATCTTGTTCAAAGTGTTAATGAGGCCTTAATTTGTAATGGATTAAAGCATTCCATATTTCTAATGTTCGTAAAATTAATGTGTTTTAGACGGCTTCTATAGGAATTTGGAAAATGAGTTTACGTCGCCTCAAATAATGTATGTAGTAGACTTTGGTTATTTCGTTATCTGTGGAGACTTGAATGTTAACTTACTTGTTTCTGATTGCTCTACTGATGGATTATTACAGAATGTTGCCGCGGCTGGCCTTTCTATTGTTAATAGAAACGTACCCACAAGATATGCCAATAACTGCTGTCCTAGTCTCCTGGACTATTTTATTGTTTCTGATCCTAAAAGTGTTTTAAAATTTGACCAGCTTTCGTTCTTGTCTGACCATGACTTAATTTTTTGTGCCCTGAACTTTAAATTTGACCAAGACAGTATAGAAAGTTTTAGAGACTACCGTTTAGTTGACAATAATGCCCTTTTTTCGATTTGTCCCGTGTCGATTGGTGTGAATGTTGGCGTCTCCCATCTGTTAATGACAAGCTTGACTTTCTCAATAATAAAATAGTTGAAGCTTTTCACAAGCATGTACCCCTATGCACCTGAAACGTCAAGTCCGTTTCATGTCCTTGGTTTAATAACAAAGTTATAGCTGCAATAAAAGGGCGGAATAAGGCGTACTGCAACTGGAAGAAGAAAAGACGTAACTCGGACTGGACTTCTACAGAAATGCGAGGAATCTCGCCACAAGGGCCATTAGAATAGAAAAATGTAGGTATTTTTCATCACGTCTCGGCCCTGAACTTCCGTCTAATGTCCTATGGCGAAATCTTAAAAGTCTGCGAGTGTGTAGTAAAGATCTTCCTGAGTGTACTGTGAGCTCGACTGTCCTTAATAATGCGTTTGTTAGTAGTGCTGTATCTACTTTAAGTGCAATGAATGTTCGTTTTAGTGAATCTGCTTGTTTTCAAGGTGTCATGTTTGAGTTCTCTACGGTACCGGAAGCCCGATGTAATAAGATGCATCCTTAAAATTAAGGCCAAAGCAATCGGAGTAGATGGAATTCCAATTATATTTGTAAAACTGATTCTGCCTCTCATTGTAGGGACAATTACCTATATAATCAACCATTCGATAACAACTTTAGATGTGCGTGGTTAGTTCCGTTGACTTTTCAGACCGCTTTTGGGGTATGAATACTATTCAGTGGGCATCTAGGAACGCCAGGGAGTATATTAAAAAAAACAAGTAAGGAAGGCTAAGTTGGGGTGTAACCGAACATTACATACTCAGCTGAGAGCTATGGAGACAAAATAAGGGAAAATCACCATGTAGGAAAATGAACCTAGGGTAACAGTGGAATGTGTTTGTATGACATGTGTATCAAATGGAAGACATTAAAGAGTATATAAGAGAGGGAGTAGGCCATAGTTCTACGGGTGGACGCCATTTAGGGATATCGCCATAAAGGTGGACCAGAGGTGACTCTAGAATGTGTTTGTACGATATGGGTATCAAATGAAAGGTGTTAATGAGTATTTTAAAAGGGAGTGGGCCTTAGTGCTATAGGTGGACGCCTTTTCGAGATATCGCTATAAAGGTGTACCAGGGGTGACTCTAGTATGTGTTTGTACGACATCCATATCAAATGAAAGGTTTTAATGATTATTTAAAACGTAGTGGGCCTTAGTTCTATAGATGGACGCCTTTTTGAGACATGGCCATAAGGGTGGACCAGGGGTGACTATAGAATGTGTTTGTAAGATATGGGTATCAAATTAAAGGTATTAATGAGGGTTTGAAAGGGAGTAGCCCTTAGTTGTATATATGAAGGCGTATTCGAGATATCGACCAAAATGCGGATCAGGGTGACCCAGAACATCATCTGTCGGGTACCGGTAATTTATTTATATATGTAATACCACGAACAGTATTCCAGCCAAGATTCCAAGGGCGTTTGATTTCGCCCTGCAGAACTTCTTCATTTTCTTCTACTTAATATGGTAGGTGACACACCCATTTTACAAAGTTTTTCTAAAGTTATATTTGGCGTCAATAAACCAATCCAATTACCATGTTTCATCTCTTTTTTCATATTTGGTATAGAATTATGGCATTTTTTTATTTTTCGTAATTTTCGATATCGCAGAAGGGGGCGTGGTCATAGTCGGATTTCGGTCATTTTTTATACCCAGATAAAGTGAGTTCAGATAAGTACGTGAACTAAGTTTAGTAAAGATGTACCGATTTTTGCTCAAGTTATCGTGTTAAGAGCCGAGCGGAAGGGCAGACGGACGACTGTGTATAAAAACTGGGCGTGGCTTCAACCGATTTCGCCCATTTTCACAGAAAACAGTTAACGTCATAAAATCTATGCCCCTACCAAATTTTACAAGGATTGGTAAAGTTTTGTTCGACTTATGGCATTAAAAGTGTTCTAGACGAATTAAATGAAAAAGGGCGGAGCCACGCCCATTTTGAAATTTTCTTTTATTTTTGTATTTTGTTGCACCATATCATTACTGTAGTTGAACTTTGACATAATTTACTTATAAACTGTAAAGAAATTAAATTTTTTGTTAAAATTTTACTTTTAAAAAAAATTTTTTTTAAAGTGGGCGTGTTCGAAATTCGATTTTGATGATTTTTACTTAGCACACATACAGTAATAGGAGCGTTCCTGCCAAATTCATTATGATATCTTCAACGACTGCCAAATTACAGCTTGCAAAACTTTGAAATTACCTTCTTTTAAAAGTGGGCGCTGCCACGTCCATTGTCCAAAATTTACTAATTTTCTATTCTGCGTCATAAGCTCAACTCACCTGCTAAGTTTCATCGCTTTAGCCGTCTTTGGTAATGAATTATCGCACTTTTTCGATTTTTCGAAATTTTCGATATCGAAAAAGTGGGTGTGGTTATAGTCCGATTTCGTTCATTTTAAATAGCGATATGAGATGAGTGCCCAGTAACCTACATTCCAAATTTTATCAAGATATCTCAAAATTTACTCAAGTTTTCATGTTTACGGATGGACGGACGGACGGGTGGACATGGCTAAATGAATTTCTTTTTTCGCCCAGATCATTTTGATATAGAGAAGTCTATATCTATCTCGATTAGTTTATGCCGTTACGGATTACCGTTATGCGAACAAAGTTAATATACTCTGTGAGCTCTGCCCAGCTGAGTATAAAAACAACAAACAGTAGAAAACGAGGTACAAATAGAAACTTGCGAAGTGCATTGATGGCCTGCTGCGCTAAACGTCAAGCCTTCAATGTGTGGATCGCTGATGATAACCCGTCATGTGTTTTGAAATAGTCGGCTATACGGTCTATGAACTTGGTTTTTTATTTATTTATTAATTTATTTTATTTATTTCTTACGGCTTATACTGAGCCTAGCTTATACCTATATATAGTAATTAATATATAATCTAATTAAATTAATTTATATGCATCTATTGACTGCCCAAATGGAGTGAGAGATGGGTAGCAGACGAATGACACCAATGCAAGGATTTTGCCCGTTGTATCTGACGCTGTTAATGTATTTAAAGTGCGAAGGCAACATCTGAACGGCGATGCACTTACTAGGATGAGTGATGCGTTACAGTATGAGCTTCCGCTAGTTTTTTCGTACGTGGGAAAGCTTCCTAGGGCCAGCGTAGAGTAATCGGGATGTATGCAATGCTATTGATGATTCGAAAGTTTGCCCATCTTGCACTAGAATGGCAGTGTTCTACAGTAATTGTACAATTTGTGTTTAAATTCCCTTATGTTACTAGATTTAACATCATTTAGTAATTCATTGTAGAATTTAATTCTTATTACCTCGTCTCGTAGACCATATATAACGCAACAGTTTTTGTGAATGCATTAAGTCGTTGTGAAGAACTCAAAGTGTGAAGTGCTAATTTCAGATAAAAAAATATTTCAAAAAAAATAATAAGTGAAGTGACCATTCCAAATCAAAAAGTTTACAATGAATCCACCATCCTCTACACCGCAAGATGAAGCAACTACATCAACAACTATCGAAAACCCAATGAGTCATATACCCAAGCATGATGTTACTGTTTTTGGTGTGTCTACTGATTTAACTGATCTTAATTTACCAAGCCATCTGGATTTCTTGAGATATTATTTTTACTTAAGCGAACGTGCTAAAACAGAACAAAAAAAGTTTTCCCATAAATTATTCACTATTCAAGTACAAGATAAGTTGATTGGAATTTGGGAAAAACTTGGTATGGAAATAATGCTGAAAAAAAGTGTATTTAATAAATTGAATAAATTGCTTGACAAGTATCTAGAGCAAATCAAGAGAAGAAACAACACCCAACAATTTACAGAGTATGTAAAATCTCTGGAAACAATTTTGTACATTGGAACATGTAAATGCGATTTGAAGGCAGCTCCATGTGCATGCGGCTGGGTTCCCGAACGCCTCAAAGAGTTCATGGACGATCAGCATAATCAGAGAAGACTAACAATGGATGCATTTATGATGGAAACTGAAGAGCAAGGAGCAACGTCTATGTCATCAATGCTAACATACCAAGATCCCGATGATTCAACATACGCACCGCCACCGGTTCAAGAAGATATGGATAGAAGCACAAGTTCACAATACACAGAGAGATACGATTGTTTCAACTTTGCCTTGGTATGTGACAGATTTGGTGTGCCTGACAGAGTAGCATCAGCATTGGGAACCGCTCTTTTACAAGATCTTAAAATTAAAGATAAGCTTGGGAAACCTCTCATCATGGATAAATCGAAAGTTCGCAGAGAAAAAGAGAAATGCAGACAAGAAGTGCTTCGCAAACACTTAGATGATATCAATTTGTTAGCGTTTTCATTCGATGATAGAAAAGGTGATACTTTAACGATAGATAAAATTGATGAGAAGTATCATACTAAGATGGTAAAAGACCTCATCTTGTTATTTTGAGAGAACCCAATTCTGAATTGATTGGTTACGTAAGACTGGAACATGAAACCGCTGAATACAAAACAACCAAATTAAATGGTTTTTTCAACGATAAAAACATATCACTGGATGCATTAATTGGAATATGCACTGACGGTGAGCCAACAAACACTGGCCCACACGGTGGAATTATACGACGATTCGAATTGCTGTTAAAAATACCATTGCATTGGTTCGTTTGCCTTCTACACTTCAACGAACTTCCGTTTCGGCATTTGTTTGAAGCTTTGGATAAATCAACCAGCACTGGACCATGATCGGCAACCGGAAAACTGAGCCGTCAAATCGAAACTTGTGAAACTCTTCGGGTAAGTTATTGCTATCACTCATTTATTATAATTGTCAACCATTTTTAATTAATTTATTATGATATATTTTCAGGTGGTGGACGGCTTCCAAAAAATTGAGTTGCAAAATATGCCCCCTGCTCCAGAAAAAATTGAATTTTCCACCGATTCGAAGTACTTATACGACATGGCCCATGCAATTTCTAGCGGCGTGGTTCCGGTGGATCTGGCTAACATCAAACCAGGAAAAATTGTACGTTCTTGGGGGCTCACCAAGGCCGCTAGATTATTGCGATTATATTGTAACGAATCTGCCGCAAATCCTCTTATTTGCAATCTTCTGCCAACGTTCGTATCGCTGGACTGTTGAATAAATAACTCCAATATTGAATAATGGAAAAATGGCCTTTATTAAAGTACTTCACAATAACACTTATACTTTGCAACGAATAGCTCGCTTAATAACCAAACTGATTGATAGCTCAACTCAAACTGAAACTTCTTACTCGCCTGCCCCGCTTTTATAGTTTACGCTGCATACTTCTAGGTTCTTCCATTTCCAGAACTTACCAACTATATTCGTGTGTGTATAGTTCTCATATAGTTCCTACTTGTTTACAATTGTCTACTTTTTAGCGCTTCTCAGATGTACATATGTGAGTTTGTAGTTTACAGTCTCCCGCACACACATAAGCGTATAAGTAAATTCATCTGTGTGTGACATCCCATCTCTCGCTGCCTTGTATGTAAATGTTGCTCGTCGGAATGTGTACATATGTGTAGACGCAATTATTGATTCGTTTATGTAGATACATAATGATTGAATTATTGATGTGAATTCACGTCACTGCTTAGCATCGGCCTGGAGATGGCAGCACTCCTTAGTTTTGCTAATATTCGTAACACTGCCCTCCACTTAAGTCTGATCGTCCCGATCAGACAAATCTCCCAATCTAAACGCCGCTAGCATCTCCAAATGTACCACCCTTCTAATCCGTGGTTTCCCAGTGGTTTGTATTCGGTAGATGGTATCACTGATCTTCTTCACAACTTTGTACGGGCCTTCCCAACTGCACCGAAATTGGGCTGGAACACCTTTCCGCCGGTGAGGGTTGTTTAACAGTACCAAATCTCCATTCCGGAAACCTTCCGAATTATTTTCCCTGTCGTACCTGTGTTCCATCTTACTACTCATTATTCTGGATCGTTCTCTCGCACTCTGTTGCTTGGCCAATGAAGAACTACTTTGTAGAGATTGTTCTTGACGGATTGGCTTCACATACTCAGTATCGTTCCGACGTTTCCCAACAAAAGTGCGCGCTGGCTTGAAACCATCCTTGCATTCTTTCTGAAAAATTCTTTCAGTCATTTTAGTGCGTCCATTAGGGTTTGTTGATGCCGGTCTTTTCCTCGCAGGTACTTTTAATTTCGCTTTATTTGGCACATTCGATCCATCAAACTTTGCTCGATCTACTTTCCTTGACTTTCGTGGTCTCTGTCGAATCTCCTCCACCAGCACTCGCTTACTGATGAACCCTTTTTCCAAACTGAAGTTAAGTGGCACATCTTAGTTCTTATAATGTATCACCCTTCTCTGCATATCGATCTTGATGTCATGGTCAACCAAGAAATCCACTCCCAATATAACTCCATCAACGATCTCCGCCACAACGAATTTGTGTAGAACCATGACCTTCCCAATTAGGACTTCACATATTACTTCTCCCTGGACTTGGTTATATTCGCCTGTGACCGTACGCAACCTCGCTCCAGGTAATGACTTTACTCTCTTGTAGACCAAATCAGATCGAATCAAGGAATGAGATGCGCCCGTATCTACAGTCAGTACACGCTCCTTGCCATCCACATTCCCTCTGACGGTAAGACTACTTGATTTCCTTCCAATTTGCGACACAGATATCACAGGACATTCAATAGCCGGGGCAAGTTTTCGTTCTTTATCTCTTACTCGCTCTTGCTCATCTCCTCCAGCTTTGCCTTTACGGCCACCCATATTGTTGGAACTATTAGGACCAAGATCGCAATGACGTGCAATGTGACCGGACTTCCCGCATTTGAAGCATTTGATAACTTTTTCACTCCGCTTTTGCGATCCTTTCAGCACCTCCAATATTGCGTCTACCCACTCTGGCCTTTCTACTTCCACACGGCGTGCTTTGAAAACTGGCTTACACAGAAGCGACGCTGTTTCCTGAATCAGAGCTTGTGACACCGTTTCTGCGAATGTTGGCTTTGGGTTTGCGTATGTAGCTCGCTTCGTTTCGATGTCCCGTATGCCATTTATAAAGCTCTGAATCTTCACTCTTTCCGTGTATTCCACGGTTGCATCCGCATTTGCAAGATGAGCCAATCTTTCAATGTCCGAAGCAAACTCCTGCAAAGTCTCGTTAGCTTTTTGGTAGCGGTTTTGCAATTCTATTTGAAATATCTGTTTCCTGTGTTCGCTTCCGTATCGCCGTTCTACAGCAGCCATCAATGCGTCATAACTGTTCCGTTCGTACTCTGGAATAGTCTGTAAGATTTCCGCGGCAGGCCCTTTCAGTGCCACGAACAGAGCTGCAACTTTATCTTCAGCATTCCATTGGTTCACTACTGCGGTCTTCTCAAACTGTAGCTTAAAGACCTGAAAAGGAACAGAACCGTCAAAGGATGGTGTCTTTACCTTTGGATTACTAGTTGAAACTGCTGGGCGATTTAGTTGCAACTGCTCGATACGTCCTCTCAAAGCATCCACCTCGGCCTCGATTTTTTCTTCAAACTGTAAAATTTTTGTATCTTGCGCCTCCAACTTCGAGGAAATACGTCCTTCTTGCTCTTCCAGTTGAGCAGAGATCTGCGATGATATCTGTGCTGAAATTTGAGCCGACATTTCGGATATCCGTGCCTCTTGTGCTTCCATCTTCGATGTAATCTGTGTCGACATTTCTGACATACGCATTTCTTGTGCTTCAATCTTCGATGTTATTCGTGTCTCTTGGGATTCCATCTGTGATGACATATAAGTTTTCTGTTCTTTTAGTTGAGATGACATATACGTTTTCTGTTCTTCTAGTTGTGATGACATGTTGGTGGATATTTGTGATGACATTTCTGTTATACGTGCCTCTTGCGCTTCCATCTTGGATGTTACTGTCGATGTTTGAGCAGTTATTGCAGCCAAAATCATGTTCAAGTCTGTGCTGGTAATTGTCTGCGATGTTTCGTTTTTCTCTTCAATTTTTGTTGTTGTCTCGTCCCCATCAGGATAAAAGACATACTCGTCCACATCAATTCCTTCTGCTTCCATTGCCTCTCGTAGCCGTGCCTGAAGTTCAAGTTTAACGCCGCTTGTATTCAATCCACGGCTCTCCAACTCCTTCTTTAGTTGCTGGATCTCCAATTCACTGAACTTTGCCATGTCCTTGTTTTCCTCTGGAATTTATTCAACAATTCCTCTTCTGACACCAATTGTAACGAATCTGCTTCCAAATCCTCTTATTTGCAATCTTCTGCCAACGTTCGTATCGCTGGACTGTTGAATAAATAACTCCAATATTGAATAATGGAAAAATGGCCTTTATTAAAGTACTTCACAATAACACTTATACTTTGCAACGAATAGCTCGCTTAATAACCAAACTGATTGATAGCTCAACTCAAACTGAAACTTCTTACTCGCCTGCCCCGCTTTTATAGTTTACGCTGCATACTTCTAGGCTCTTCCATTTCCAGAACTTACCAACTATATTCGTATGTGTATAGTTCTCATATAGTTCCTACTTGTTTACAATTGTCTACTTTTTAGCGCTTCTCAGATGTACATATGTGAGTTTGTAGTTTACAGTCTCCCGCACACACATAAGCGTATAAGTAAATTCATCTGTGTGTGACATCCCATCTCTCGCTGCCTTGTATGTAAATGGTGCTCGTCGGAATGTGTACATATGTGTAGACGCAATTATTGATTCGTTTATGTAGATACATAATGATTGAATTATTAATGTGAATTCACGTCACTGCTTAGCATCGGCCTGGAGATGGCAGCACTCCTTAGTTTTGCTAATATTCGTAACAATATGTTACAACGGAAAATCTAGATGCAAATGTAAGAATTCTGGTTGAATTTATAATTAAATGTTATGTGCCAATGTACTTCAATATCAAGTATTACAGCTCTTTCGTGTACGGTAGTGCATTATTTTTCAAGTTCATTGGTTGGTCACGATTTATAGAACCTCGTTTACGCAAAATTTTTAATCAAGTAATTAAAGATAATTCATATTATGCGCATTCGGAAAATATCTTGTTATCAATGTTGTTTGATGATAGCAAAGAAAAGCGCGACTGTGCCATCAAGAAAATTCTACGCTATCGAACCGATGTTGACGAGCCAATGGAACTTAGAGTTTATAAAAAACCAGATATAAACTTTAATTGCACAAGTTATACGGAAATGATCAATTTGAATGATAAAAATATCGTATTTGAACCACCATTCACGCGAAGCATTCCGTACGATACATTGAAAGAATATTTAAATCAAGATGATCCACCGTTTAATGATCCAAAAATTCCACCACACATACAAGGAACGGAACGACATGTTTAATTGCTAGCTAGCGTTTCCAAACGGGTTATACCGGCAAATGTAGAGGCTGTTATGGCGACGACATTAGAGAGCCGTGAGAAATTGCCCAGACTTGAAAGTAAAAAGACTTCAAACAATAATTTTTTTAGTTTCTTTTCTATAACTCACTTAAATTAATATTTTCATTTACATATGTTCTGATTAATAAATAAATTTCTTAAGAGAAAAAATAGATGTTATTATAAATAAATAATAAATATTATTATAAATAAATAAATAAAAATAAAGAAAAAACATAGCCATTTAGCTGATTTTTTCATGTAAAGTGTAAAACCGGCGATTTTTTGAAATGTTTGTATGGCGAACCCCCAGGGGGATTCCAGGGGGTGTGCCACTGGCATCGGTGGGTCGGGCCTCCAAAGTTAGTGGGTGTCGGTCTTACATTTGGACTCGATTGGAGCACTCTAAATGGGTCAAAGTGGGATTTTTCAAAATTTGCCCCTACCCAAAAGTTCGACCCAAATTGGGGGACATCAGAATTCGTTTTAGAGGTATGGTTCCTTCGGCAAAATTTCTTATTTTGGTCCCTAAAATATGATTTTCACAGAGCAATGGGCGATTTTTTTGCCTCCCCACAAATCGACCTAATAAGCAGGTAGAGTAAAATCATTTATTCTTCTTGTATTTATGGAATGAACATTTCTTACATATTTTATGTTACTTTTCAAATAATCAGGCAAGTTGCCTTCTAAGTATTAGGTTTCTAATAAAATTCATCGTATGATAAAACAGTACCTGTTTAATGCTTAGCCAATTTAGAGTGGCGAGCATATCTCTGATAGGCGTGTCATAGCGTTTCCTAAGAATAAATCGCATAGCTCAGTTCTGTTGCTTTTGCAATTTGTAAATTTGGTTATCTCTCATAATGAAGAATAATGTTGGACAATATATGATGTGAGGTTCGATTGTCGATCTGTAAACCATTACCTTGTACCGTCTACTTAAGTACTTATAGGTTCTTTGCATGAAATATATCTTTTTGGCTATTTCCCAACCGTGTAATCGATGTGCTCACTAAAGTTGAGTTTATCATAGATTTTGATTCTTAAGTACTTGATAGTACTGACTTTGTCAATAGCTTCGCTGTTTATATCTAGAAGTGACAACTCATTGTTTTGAAAATTCCTTCTTGATATATCCATAAATTTTGTTTTGCTTATATTGAGTCTCAATCTATTCGAGCATAACCAATCATATACTCTATTTAAGTCTTCTTGTAATTTTATATATATTTCAGTGATATTATCTCCACTAAGCATCATTAATGTATCGTCAGCAAAAAGTTTAATATCACAGTACTCTAGAGAATTGGTTATATCATTAATATAGATATTAAACAATATAGGTGCCAGGACAGACCTTTGCGGAAGTCCAACAGGCACCTCTCTTCTTTCTGACAGGGATGATCCAATTACAGTTCTTTGACTTCTCTTCATGATAAAGTCTTGGAACCATTTTAGCTCCGTTTTTCTAATTTATTCATATTCTATGTATAATAATTTAATATAATATAACTTGTAAAATATACATTTTACAAAAATAATAAACTTGGTCTTGAGGACAACGAATTAATATAATAATTAATTATATACAGACCAGTGAAAACCAAACATAACAGAAAGGAAATTTTTTTTTCACTCAAGCCATTTAACCTTGAGTAAATTTTTGGTTAGAAGTACCTAATTAAAATTAAAATGCCTTAATGATGAAAAATACAGAATATTTATACAGCTTCTTAAAATAACATTTCTCTAGAAATTTCTTATTTATTAGCTTTATATTTTTATGATGTGTACAAAGCGTGCAGTAAATTGGTCTTATTTGTTTCCAAACTGCTAGCTAATATGTTCTATCGTACACTGCCAAAAAACCAAGGTTTGGAGCAGTGCAATAAATTTTGAGCAATAACACTGCTCGAACTTAAGTGGGACGACATAATCAAGATCTTGTTCAAAGTGTTGATGAGGCCTTAATTTGTAATGGATTAAAGCATTCCATATTTCTTAAGTTCGTAAAATTAATGTGTTTTAGACGGCTTCTATAGGAATTTGGAAAATGAGTTTACGTCGCCTCAAATAATGTATGTAGTAGACTTTGGTTATTTCGTTATCTGTGGAGACTTAAATGTTAACTTACTTGTTTCTGATTGCTCTAGCGATGGATTATTAGAGAATGTTACCACGGTTGGCCTTTCTATTGTTAATAAAAACTTACCCACAAGATATGCCAATAACTGCTGTCCTGGTCTGTTGGACTATTTTATTGTTTCTGATCCTAAAAGTGTTTTAAAATTTGACCAGCTTACGTTCTTGTCTGACCATGACTTAATTTTTTGTGCCCTGAACTTTAAATTTGACCAATCCAGTATAGAAAGTACATATATTTTTAGAGACTACCGTTTAGTTGACAATAATGCCCGTTTTTCCAATTTTACCCGTGTCGATTGGTGTGAATGTTGGAGTCTCCCATCTGTTAATTTCAAGCTTGACTTTCTCAATAATAAAGTAGTTGAAGTTTTTGACAAGCATGTACCCCTGTGCATGCGAAACGTCAAGTCCGCTTCATGTCCATGGTTCAATAACAAAGTTATAGCTGCTGATCTCAAATATTGACTGGCAGTCTCTTTTTAATAATCGCAATCTTTCAGACTGCTTTGACTTATTCAAAAGTAATATCTCGGAAATAATGAATATTAATATTCCTCGTTTCCCGGCAAGGGTTACAAGTTGCCGTGGTATACCAAAAGCTTAAAGACTCTAAAAAATTTGCGTAATAAATATCATAAACTTTTTAAAAAATCAGGAAGTCCCGAACTCAAGCAACAATATCTGAATTACGCGAAGGAGTTTAATTGTCTTGATAAGTTTCTGTACAATAGATATATTCTCAATTTCGAAAATAATATCAAATCGAATCCTAAATCGTTTTGGAATTTCATTCGCTCCAAACAATCGGTTTCAACAATACCGTTGTCTGTGTCTTACAAGGGCAAGAATTCATCATCGTCTAGTGATTCAGCCAATTTGTTTGCAGAATTTTTTAAAGAAAACTTTGCTACTGATGATCTATGGAATGACGACGGGGATATGTTGAATGAGATAACGTCTTGTTTCGACTTCTCCTCATTAGTTCTAGATATTGATGATATTATCTTAAGTATTCAGACGATCAAGAGCTCCAAGCAATGTGATTATCAAGAATTTTCATCTTTTTTCCTGAAGCAATGTGTAGCTTCCGTTGCAGAGCCCTTGTTGCATATATTTAATTTATCATTAAAGTCTGGTATCTTTTTGGATGAATGGAAAACTACTTTTATTCAACCTATTCATAAAAGTGGTAGTAAAATTGACGTTACAAACTATCGGCCAATATCGAAGATCCCCGTGATTTCAAAACTTTTTGAGAAAACGGTGATGTTTAAATTATCGTCCGCAGTTAAGCGTTATATTTGCCCATGTCAGCATGGCTTTGTTCCGGGGCGTTCAACAGTAACTAATCTGGTCGTTTTTTCGAATTACTGCATCTCGTCTTTTACTCATGGTTGTCAAGTTGACTGCATATATACGGACATATCCAAAGCTTTTGACAGAGTTTCGCACAAAGCTCTCTTGGCTAAATTGCGAAAAATGGGTTTCCACTCAACATTTTTACAATGGATTTATTCATACTTATCCAATAGGATAAATTTTGTTGTTATTGACAACGTAAAGTCATCGCCTTATGTAGCAACCTCAGGTGTGCCCCAAGGTAGTATCCTTGGCCCACTTTTCTTTATTCTCTTTATCAATGATGTAAGTGCTTGTTTCAAGCAATGCAATTATCTCCTTTACGCTGATGATTTGAAAATTTTTTTCAGAATCAAGAACGAGTCTGATACTCTCATACTACAATCTGAGTTAAATAATTTTAATGAGTGGTGCTGTAAAAATAAGCTTGCGCTGAATGCCAACAAATGTTATTACATAACTTATTCCAAATTATGTAATAAATTGATTTCGTCTTACTATGTCTCTAATAAGCCGTTACTTAGGGTGAATAAAATTCGGGATTTAGGTGTTGTATTTGATTCGTCTTTTACATTCACCGAGCACTTAAATTTTATTATCCCCAAAGCATATTCCTTACTGGCCTTTATTAAAAGAAATGGATCCGAGTTTAAGGACCCATATACTAAAAAACTATTATATAATGCCTTTGTGCGGTCAAGGCTTGAGTATGGTTCCATAATATGGAGTCCTTATTATGAGGTACACAATAAGAGAGTCGAACGTGTGCAAAAAATATTCATGAAGTACTGTTTATACGATATAAACTTCGATCTGCCTCTTCCTCCATATATCTCTAGGTGTAAGCTAATTAATCTTCACACATTAGAAAGTAGAAGATTAATTACATCTATAATGTTTATTTATGATATTTCCAATGGCAATATTGATTGCCCGATACTGTTAGAGTCTTTGAACTTTTATGTTCCATCACGGACTTTGCGCCAATATAATATGTTTTTAATTGACCAGTTTAGATCTAATTACGCACTTAATGGCCCGATCACTCGCGCTCTAATTGCTATTAACTCAATCAATAATAATTATTGTATTGATTTTGCGATATCTCGTCGAAGTTTTAAAAATATGTTATTTTCCATTTTAAATTAAGTTTACTGTAAATAAACCTTATGTTTAATAATGTTTAATATAGTCTGTAAGATTTTTGTAAATCATAGACTGAATAAAGAAATATGAAATATGAAATATGAAATAAAAGTGCGGAATAAGGCGTACTGCAATTGGAAGAAGAAAAGACGTAACTCGGACCGTGACTCCTGCAGAAATGCGAGGAAATCGCCACAAACACCATTAGAATAGAAAAATTTAGGTATTTTTCATCACGTCTCGGCCCTGAACTTCCGCCTAATGTCCTATCGCGAAATCTTAAAAGTCTGCGAATGTGTGGTAAAGATCTACCTGAGTGTACTATGAGCTCGACTGTCCTTAATAATGCATTTGCTAGTAATGATGCATCTACTTTAAGTCCAATGAATGTTCTTTTTAGTGAATCTGCTTGTTTTCAAGGTGTCATGTTTGAGTTCTCTACGGTACCGGAATCCGATGTAATAAGATGCATCCTTAAAATTAAGACCAAAGCAATCGGAGTAGATGGAATTCCAGCTACTCATATAATCAACCATTCGATAACAACCTCATGCTTCCCGGAATCGTGGAAAGTGGCCAAAGTTCGACCTCACCCCGAAAATAGAAAGTGTTTCCCCGGGAAATTTCAGGCCTATTAGCATCTTACCGATTCTATCAAAAGCGTTCGAAAGCTTATTGGCACAACAAATCAGAACAACGTCTCTGTACACAATCTACTCTCGCCATACCAGTCAGGCTTCAGAGGTGGGCACAGCTGCTCGACTGCTCTTATAAAAATCTTGAATGACATACGCGTACCCCTTGACAAAGGCCAACTAACAAACCTGTGTCTACTCGGTTTCTCGAAAGCCTTGGACTCAGTCAATCACACACTACTGTGATATAAGCTACAATAGTATTTTAGATTCAGTAATAATGCTCGAAAGATGATGGAAAGCTATTTATCAGCCAGGCTTCAAATTGTTATGAATGGAACAGATGTGTCAGAGCCGATGGAAAAAGTGCGGGGCCCCCCAGGGATCTATACTTGGCCCTTTGCTTTTAGTATTTTTATCAATGATGTGTTCAATGTATGTAGATATGTAAATATGCACGCTTATGCTGATGATATTCAGCTGTACTTGGCTGGTGACTTTAGTGCTACTCCTGATCTTTGCCTTAAAATCAATAGTGACTTATCGGCGATATTTGGTTGGGCTAATAACAATTGCCTGCGCCTCAATGCTGGAAAATCGTACTGCTTGCCCATTGCGAAAAAGGATGCTTCGAGGCTTGAAATACATAAAATAAGGATCTGGAACGCTGTTATAACAACCGTCAATAAAGCTAAAAACCTTTGAGTTGTGTTGAACTCGAGCCTCACTGCGATCGATCATGTTAATACAGCAGTGGGTAAGGTATATGGGACTCTTCGTAATTTGGGGGAAACTGCGCCCTATACCCCTTTTTCAATTTAGGAAAAAACTTGCCATCCAACTCATTGTCCCAATCATTACGTATTCTTAGTTAATTTACAACAAGCTAGACTCAAGGTCGGCTCATAAAATTGAGGTAATGTATAATCAAGTTACGCGTTATGTTTATGGACTGGGCAAGTTCGACCATATATCTGCATGGAGAAATCGAGTTTTAGGATGCAATCTATTCGATTACCATAAGGCTAGGAGCTGCATTTTTCTTTTCCGTCTTATTTCAACAAAGACGCCGCTGTGCTTGTACGATAAAATAGTCTTTAATAAATCGACTAGATCATGCACCTTAGCTGTCCCTATTTTTAACTACGTAGAGTCTACTAGGTTGTTTTTCGTCAATACCATAAGTCTCTGGAATTCTATTCCTATTGCTGTAACAAACTCTCTAAACCAAAACAACTATAAACAGATTATTTGCAGTTTTTTCTCTAGTGATAGCACTGAAGCTTTTTATCTATTGGCACTTTTGATATCTACATATTCCTCTATACTCCTTAACCTTTCTGTTTCTACTTCACTCTCATCAATTTTGAAACACAGCTAAGATATAGAACTATATATATTTAAGTTAATTAATATTATATAAACCACATTATCTTAATGTACTATAATTAAATTGCCGAAAATAACCTTGTTACTGTGAACTTTTGATGGTTTTGCAGAGAATCTGGGGTACCAACCCCGATAAAAGTTACTTTTTAACTATAAATCAAACCTTAATACTTTAAGTATATAAGCCTAGATTAGGTATATTTGGGTCGGGGTCTAGAAAATTTTTATATGCACAAGTGTATGGTAACTTTGATTAAATAACGGTTGTAGATAATGACATGAAGGAATCGAGAAAGATATAGACTTCCTTATATCAAAAGTTTTGAAATTCGATACACCAGCTAAGGGTTGAATGACAGGCAATTTACTTCAATTACAGTTAATTATTATGTAGCCCATGTACGTAAGTGGTTACCACTAGGCCGACAAGCTCAGGTATCGACGACACCAATTTTTAAATGAACATAAACGTGAAATAATAAATTCCAAATGAATTGCGCAAGTATACGCTTTTGGTTAAAACGCTAGGTAAGGTCAAAGCATTGATGACAAAATCGTTATTTACACTACATTTTTTCTAAGAAATATATTGGAAATCTTGAAAATTTTTTATTTATTTAACTTTTAAAATATATATGATT